>PISX010013195.1:0-57758 GCA_004024625.1 Mellivora capensis | reverse complement strand
CCTGGGATCATGACCTGAGCCGAAAGCAGAGGCTTTAACCCACTGAGCCACCCAGGTGCCTCCAAAAAAATTTTTTTAATTAAAAAAATAATAAAGGGGTGCCTGGGTGGCTCAGTCAGTTAAGTGTCCAGCTCTTGATTTCAGCTCAGGTCATGATCTAAGGATTGAGTCCCATGTCAGGCCCTACGCTGGGCTTGGAGTCTGCTTAAGATTCTCTCCAATAAATAAAATCTTTTAAAAAGTGGGGGGGGGGGTACCTGAGTGGCTCAGTTGGTTAAGTGTCTGCTTTTGGCTAAGGTCATGATCCCAGGGTCCTGGGATCAAGTCCCACATCGAGCTCCTTGCTCAGTGGGAAGCCTGCTTCTCCCCTGCTTCTCCCTCTGCCTGAGGCCCCCCCTGCTTGTACTCTCATGCTCACTCTTGCTCTCTCTCTGACGAATAAAATCTTAAAAAAAGAAGATTCTTTCGGTCTCCTTTTGCCACCCCCACCCCCACTCACATGCTCTTGCTTGCTTGTTCTCTCTCTAAAAAAAAAATAAAAACCAAAATGAACAATAAACTCATAAATAAATGCAGAGAACAGACTAGTGATTGCCTGAGGGGAAGCAATGGGAGGTGAGCAAAATATGTGAGAGGGGTTAAGAGGTACAGAGTTCCAGTGAGAAAGTCATCAGGGATGAAAATTATGGCACAGGGAATCTAGTCATTAACGTTGTAATAATATTGTATGGTGGCAGATGGCACCTACATTTGTCTTGGGGAGCATGGAGTAACATAGAGAATCAAATCATTATGTTGTAAACGTGAAACTACTTCCGAGTATCAACTATATGTCAACTATGCTTCAGTAGTAAAAAAAAAATTTTTTTTTAATTTATTTATTTGAGGGAGAATGAGTGAGAGAGAGCATGAGAGAGGAGAAGGTCAGAGGGAGAAGCAGACTCCCCAAGGAGCTGAGAGCCCGATGTGGGACTCGATCCTGGAAGTTTGGGATCATGACGTGAGCCGAAGGCAGTTGCTCAACCAACTGAGCCACCTAGGCGCCCAATAGTAAAAATTTTAAAGTAAAAGAATAATCATGTTTGCAAAAAAAGCACGATAAGGGACGCCTGGGTGGCTCAGTTGGTTAAGCGGCTGCCTTCGGCTCAGGTCATGATCCCAGCGTCCTGGGATCGAGTCCCACATCGGGCTCCTTGCTCGGCAGGGAGCCTGCTTCTCCCTCTGCCTCTGCCTGCCACTCTATCTGCCTGTGCTCGCTCTCTCGTGCTCTCTCTCTCTGACAAATAAATAAATAAATAAAATCTTTAAAAAAAAAAAAAAAGCAGGATAATATAACCAATAATCTGTGGGAAAGAAACCATCAATAGAAACAAATCCAGAAATGACAGTGATGATAGAATTACTGTAAAAGGACCTTAAAGCTTCTATTATAAATGGTATGAATATATTGAAAGACATAAAGGGAGACATGAACGTGATGAGTAGAGAAACAATACATAAGAGACCCAAGTGAATCATCTAGATATGAAAAATATCTTTAAAAAATTTTATACGAGGTGGGATAATGGCAAATTAGACACTGCAGAAGAAACTGAAGTTGGACATAACAATAGAAACCAACACTGAGGACAGAGAGAAGAAAGACTTAAACTTACAAATTGAAGAGTGCCTTGTTGAAGTATAGGAAGTATCAGGCAGTCTATTAAACAAAATTGTTGGGAGTTCCAAAAAGAGCAACAGTGGGAGGACAGATATAAAAAAATATCTGAACAAATAAAGCCACAAATTTTTTAAGTTTGATGAAAAAGCTATAAAACCACAAATCCAGCAGTTAATCTCAGAAGAAGCATTAAGAAAACCACCCAAAACACATCAAAACCCACCTTACTGGAAAGCAGTAAGAGAAAGAGAAAATCTGAAAATCACAGGAGGGTAAAAAAACAAATTACATACAAAGTAACGAAGATGCGAATGGCAGCCAACTTGTCAGAAAGCCTGTTCTTCCCAAGACAATGGAATTTCAAGTGCTGAAAACAAACCTTTTAACCTGAAATTCATACCTACTGAAAATATCTTTCAAAGATGAGAGTGAAATAGTTTTTCAGACCATGAAAAGCTGATAGAAAGAAATCATCCCCAGCAGATTCACACTCAAAGGTAGTTATTCAGGGAAAATATTGATACAGTAAGGGAATTCAGGTTTACACAAAGGAATGAAAACTTCTGTGTGAAAAATATATAAGTAGATATGAAAGGCTTTCTTATTTTTAATCTTTCTAAAAGATAGTTGTTTAAAGGAAAAGTGGCAATGTAATGAGGGATTGATAATATATGTAAAATTAAAATATGTAGTAATAGCACAAAAGAAGGGAAGTGGAATTAGTTCAGTTTTACAGGGGTCTCACACTGTGTGTGAAGAGTGGTATAATATTTGAAGATAGACCGTGTTAAGTTAGAGACACTACAAACCCCAGGGCCAATAGTAACTAAGAGGTATATATAGGGGTGCCTGGGTGGCTCAGTGGGTTAAAGCCTCTGCCTTCGGCTCAGGTCATGATCCCAGGGTCCTGGGATCGAGCCCCACATCGGGCTCTCTGCTCAGCAGGGAGTCTGCTTCTTCCTCTCTCTCTGCCTACCTCTCTGCCTACTTGTGATCTCTCTGTCAAATAAATAAAATCTTTAAAAAAAAAAAAGATGTATATATAGCTAATAAGCCAAAAGTAGAGAGAAAATCAAATCATAAAAACAGCTAGTTCAAAAGACGGGACTAGTAAACAGATATATAGTATATCTTGTATTCAGTTTTCTTGGGGTAAGTAGCACTATTACAGAAACAGCAACAACAACCAAAAAAACCTGTCCATAAAGGTCTTTGAGGGAGTGATAAATTAAGGTTGAAAAGCACTGAACCTAGGTACAGGTAGGAGCATCTTATATAATTCAAAAGACTGACGTTTTCTCCCTGAGATCAGGAGCAAAGCAAGCTGTCTACTTTTCACAACTTCTCAACACTAGGCTGGAGTTACTACACATTTCTACACATCAAGAAATAAAAGCCTACCCTTCCCGCACCTATACCCCCAAAAAAGGCATATAGACTGGAACGAAGTAAAATATTTTTTTGTTTCCAGGTGACGTGATCATCTATGTAGTAAATACCAAGTAGAGTGCCTGGCTGGCCCAGTAGGAAGAGGTTGTGACTCTTGATCTCAGGGTCATGGGTTCATGCCCCATGATGGGTGTAGAGATTTATTTTTTTTAACTTTGTAGTCTTTTTTAGATTTTATTTTTAGGTAATCTCTATACCTGCTGTGGGGCTTGCACTCACAACCCAAGAGTCAACTTCAGGAGTCATGTGTTCTATGGACTGAGCCAGCCAAGCACCCCGGATGTAGTGATTATTTAAAAAAAAAAAAAAATTCAAAGAAGAAAAAAAAAGCCTAAGAAATCTACAAAAAAAGCTTTAAGAACTAAAATGTGCGTTTAGCAAGATTGCAGGACAAAACACAACAAAAATCAATTCTATTTCTATATGCTGTCAATGAGCAATTAGAATTTGAATATCAGTATCCTTTATATCAGCATCAAAAAAACATGAATTGTGAAGGGTTAAATTTAGTCAAAATGCAAAAAACGCATACACTGAAAACTACAATTGCTGAGAAAAATGAAAAAAAACAAAATGCAGAGATGTGCCATATTCATGGAAAGAAGATGGTGTACTAAGATGTCACTTCTACCAAATTAATCTATTACATGTAATTCAAATCAAAATCCCAGTAGACCTTTTTGTAGAAATTGACAAGCTCGTTCTAAATTTTACATGAAATCAAAGGACTAGAATAATGAAAACAATTTTGAAAAAGAAGAAGGCAATTGGAGGATTTATACTACTTCTTTTTTTTTTTAAGATTTTATTTATTTATTTGACAGAGGTCACAAGTAGGCAGAGAGGCAGGCAGAGAGAGAGGAGGAAGCAGGCTCCCCAAAGAGCAGAAAGCTCAATGCGGGGCTCAATCCCAGGACCCTGAGATCATGACCCAAGCCGAAGGCAGAGGCCCAACCCACTGAGCCATCCAGGCGCCCCTATACTACTTCATTTTAAGAGTTATGATAAAGCTACAGGAATCAAGGCATTGTGTAATACAATAAAACAGAAATAAGCACACGTATAATCAGCTGATTAGTTAACAAAGGTGCCACAATAATTCAGTGGGGGAAAAGATAGTTCTTTCAACAAATGGTACTGGAATAATTGTGTATCCATACTCGAATAAAATAAACTTAATTTTTACTCATGTCATATATTAAAAGTTAACTCTTAAGTAAATCATGGGCCTAAGCATAAAAGCTAAAACTATAAAACCTCCAGAAGAAAAAATAGAAGATCTTTGTATCCTTGGATTGGGTAAATATTTTTTAGATAGGACACAAAAAGCAAAATAAATTATCAAATTTGAAAGCTTTCAAAAAAACTGTTCAAAAGCTGTTCAAAAAAACAGTCTCAAATAAAAAGGTAAGCCACAGATTGGGAGAAGAGATTGATCCCATATTTGTTAAAGGACTTGAATCCACCAAAAGACCTCTTAGAACTCAATAAGGAGACAAACGAATTTTTTAAAATTAACATATAATGTATTTGTTTCATGGGTTCAGGTGTGTGATTCATTCATCCTTATACAATTCACAGAACTCACCACAGCACATATCCTCCCCAGTGTCCATCATCCAGCTACCCAATCCCTCCAACCCCCCTCCACTCCAGCAACCCTCAATTTGTTTACTGAGATTGAGTCTCTCATGGTTTGTCTCCCTCTCTGGTTTCGTCTTGTTTCATTTTTTTCCCCTCTCTTCCCCTATGATCCTCTGCCTTGTTTCTTAAATTCCACATATCAGTGAGATCATATGATAATCAGTGAGAGATGTTCCTCTCTGATTGACTTATTTCACTTAGCATTATACCCTCTAGTTCCATCCATGTTATTGCAAATGCCAAGATTTCATATTTTTGATGGCTGCATAATATTACAGACAACCCAGTTTTTAAGTGAGCAAAAGATACTTTACCAAAGATAGATCAATAGAAAATTAGAACCATAGTGAACAATCCCCGTATCCACTTGGAAGGCTAGAATTTTAGTGACTGATAATACCAAGTGTTGCCAAGGATGTGGAAGAACTAGAACTCTTAAAATTGCTGGTAGGGGGACACCTGGGTGGTTCAGTTGGTTGTGCAGCTGCCTTCAGCTCAGGTCATGATCCCGGCGTCCTGGGATCGAGTCCCACATCGGGCTCCTTGCTTGGCAGGGAGCCTGCTCCTCCCTCTGCCTTGGATTGGGTAAATATTTTTTAGAAATATTTACCTCTGCCTGCCACTCTGTCTGCCTGTGCTTGCTCTCTCGCGCTCTCTCTCTCTCTGACAAATAAATAAATAAAATCTTAAAAAAAAATTGCTGGTAGGAATGCACACTGATAACCTCACTTTGGAAAACCTGTATGGCCATTTCTTATAAACATTCCATATGACCCAGCATCCCACTTCTAGGGATTTATGAGAGAAATGAAAACATGTCCACATAAAAGATTGTACTTGGATGTTTATAGTAACTTTATACATAATAGTCCAAAATTGGAAACAATCCAACTATTCACCAGCTGGTGAATGAGTATATATATATATATATATATATATATAATATATATTTTATATATATATTTTATATAATATGTATTTTAAGATTTTATTTATTTATTTGACAGAGATCACAAGTAGGCAGAGAGGCAGGCAGAGAGGAGGAAGCAGGCTCCCTGCTAAGCAGAGAGCCCGATGCGGGGCTCGATCCCGGGACCCCGGGATCACGACCTGAGCCGAAGGCAGAGGCTTTAACCCACTGAGCCACCCAGGCACCCTGAATGAGTATATTTAAAAAAAAAAAAAAAAAAAGTATATCCATATGATGGAAGAGTATTCAACCATTAAAAAGGAATGAATTACTGATACATGAACAGTATGTATAAATCTCAAGTCATGGGGCGCCTGGGTGGCTCAGTGGGTTAAGGCCTCTGCTTTCGGCTCAGGCCATGATCCCAGGACCCTGGGATCGAGCCTCGCATTGGGCTCTCTGCTCCTCGGAGAGCCTGCTTCCTCCTCTCTTTCCCTGCCTGCCTCTCCTGCCTGCTTGTGATCTCTGTCTGTCAAATAAATAAGTAAAATCTTTAAAAAAAAAAAATAAAAATAAAAAATAAATCTCAAGTCATGCTGTCTGAAAGAAACCTGACACAAATGACTATATACTGTATGCTTCCAATTATATGAAATTCTAGAAAAAGCAAAACGTTAGTATTAGAAAGTTGATCAGTGGTGGCCAGAGATTAAGAACAGGCTTTGACCAAGCGTAGGACTTGAGGGAACATCAGGAAGGGAGATGGAAAGTTCTATATCATGAAAGTGGTGGTGTTTATACAACTGTATACATTTGTCAAAATTACATTGAAGTGCACACTTTAAATTGTTGAATTTTTTGTATGTATATACAAGAAATAATAAAACAATGAAGCAGATTCTTTGAAAGTTAGATGTTATCTTCTCGGGGCCATGAGAAAGTTGGCCTATAGGATCTGAAACTCTGACTCACTAAGAAGGATACATCTTGTGACCCTCGTAAAATAAGTGAAGTCCTTTCATTTCTGTTTCAGAGACAGAAGAGATGGGTGATGAAGAGGTTTTCTCCTGGTTGAAGTGTGCAAAGGGGCAGTCCCATGAACCAGAGAATCTCATGCCCACACAGATCATCCCTGGAACAGGTAAGGGAGTTCTTTTCAAAATTTGCTGAAAGAACTGGCTCCTGGCTAGCTCAGTCAGAGGAGTGGTGGTTCTTGATTTCGGGGTTGTGTGTTTGAGCCCCATATTGGGTGTAGAAATTACTTAAATAAACTTCAAAAAAATACTAAAAATAAAAAACATTTGAGGGGAAAAAAGTGTTTTTAAGTTAATTTAGGTATAACTCACACACCATAAAATCTGGTGAGGTGGTTTATCCTGGCCAGATTTTGTTTAGCCTCCCCAGATTTTTCTGACAGTTTGAATCATTAGATAGCTGTTAGATTTTATGCAGCCAGTGTACACACTTTGCCTCACCTTTCTGATTGGAGACATTGGTTACTTTTCCGCATAACATTTTACATTCCTATGATTGGTAGGATCAAAATAGAAAAAGTCCCAAATGCTTCTAGAAAGACTTTTTTGATTTTAGTTTTGTAAAAATCCACCTGAAGCTAATCAAACTTCTTGAATCCCTGAAGAAGGCAGCTTAACAGTAGGAACGAGTGATCCTGTTTATGTCACAGTCCCAGCTTACTTTAGTGATTCCTCCAAAAAGTTTCCAGCTTCCATACTTCTGATAACACATAGACATTGAAGATGGCCAGTCTACTATCTATATTCTCTGCTGTGGCAGGGGCACTCTGGATCCTTATACCCAGTGCCTCAAGGCAAAAAGGCTCCCTCAGTGCACCAAGCAGAAGGTTCCCTCAGGATGGCTGTTCCCTGCTGATCTAAGCATTGGTTAAATGTTCATGTTAAGTTTGCACTGGTCTGGATTTTTTTCTCTACATTTTCTTTTTTGTTAGGTATAACTTAAAGTATACAAATCTCAAGTACAGAATTCAAAATGTTTACCATGCTTTCGAACATTAAGGAATCTACCCCTAGAGTTTCTCCTACAGGTCAGCTTGCTAATCTTTACGAGAAGAGGGAGTGTAGCTTAGTAGTTACGAGTGCACAGAACTTTAGGGCTAAGTATACATCGGCTAAACTGTTAGTACTTCCATTTACCAACTATGTGTGCTTGAGCAAATGACGTAAACTACTCTATCAGTTTCATCATCAGAAATTGAGAGTGTGGGGCACCTGGCTAGCTCAGTCAGTGGAGTGCAATGCTTGATCTCCGGATTGTGAGTTCGAGCCCTATATTGGGTGTAGTGATCACTTAAAAAAAAATACAATCTTTAGGGGTGCCTGGCTGGTGTTCAGTTGGTAGAATATGCGACTCTTTTTTTTTTTTTAAGATTTTATTTATTTATTGACAGAGAGAGATCACAAGTAGGCAGAGAGGCAGGCAGAGAGAGAGGGGGAAGCAGGCTCCCTGCCGAGCAGAGAGCCTGATGTGGGACTCAATCCCAGGACCCTGAGACCATGACCTGAGCCGAAGGCAGAGGCTCAACCCACTGAGCCACCCATGTGACTCTTAATCTCAGGGTCTTGAGGTCTGGGTGTGGAGCCTGCTTAAATAAATTTAGGGGTGCCTGGGTAGCTTGGTCAGTTAAGCGTCTGCCTTCAGGTCCTGAGATCTAGTCCCACATCAGGCTCTGTGCTCAGCCGGGAGCCTCCTTCTCCCCTTCCCTCTGCCTTCTGCTCCCCCTACTTGTATACTCTCTCTCTGTCAAATAAATAAAATCTTTTTCAAAAAAATTGAGGGTAAAGGCTACCACCTCACTGAAATGTGGTAAGGGTTGAGGAGGGTAATGTAAATGAGATCCTTAGCAGAATACCTGGCACATAAAACATTCTGCGGCTTTCGTTGTTGCTGTCTGTCTTCCAGCTCTTTACAATATTGGAGACATGGTACATGCTGCCCGGGGCAAATGGGGAATAAAAGCAAACTGCCCTTGTATTAGTCGGCAGAACAAATCTGTGCTGAGACCTGCTGTCACCAATGGGATGTCACAGGTAAAGTGGTATGTGCGGGTATAAGTGAGAGAAACTTCACCTCTTAGTACTGGGAAGTGCCCCCATTTTCACCTGTGTTGTCCTAGGCTACTGTAGGATACCTGAGGAATTAGGGGATGGAGAAGTGTTTCTAGAGAGAGCCCCAAAAAGTTACTCCAGGGATTTGATTCCCTCTGCCTGGTATGAGTTTCTCTTCAGTCATTTTTAAAACCATTTCAGGCTGGGTTGATAAATAGCACAAAGAGATTCTCTGCATCTTGTCAAGATTTACACTTTAGAGTCCTTATATAGGTGAGAAGTATAGAAAATGTTACTAGGAAGGCAGTCCTATCTGTGTGCATGGTCCCTGTCCTTGTCATGTTAGGTACTGAGGACAGAAATGTGAAGACTGGCCTGCTGAGCTGGGATCATTCTACCCTGAAAACAATGCCAGGCCTCCAGAGAGGCAGTGGTTTGCTCATTGCTCTGTCAGAGGTGGAGGTCATTCCGGTTTGATGGTAACTGTTTTAATGAGAGGCTGTTTTTAAAACACACATGCACACCCACACACATACCCCTACCTGCTTTCCAAGAACACAACCAACACATGGTCAGGAGGAGCCGCAGGAATTAAGGCTAATCGTCTGGAAAATTCAGTAATAGAACAATAAACATTTATGGATTATTTACGTGTGCCAAACACTCTACCAAACTCTTTGCGTACACTATCTCATTTAATCCTCAGAACAGCTTTATGAGGTTACTTTCTAATCACCAGTTTGCCAATGCAGAAATTGAGCTGCTTCGGGCATGCTAAATAAATGTATTTTAATAACATTTTTAAATATTTGTTACGTTCACTGTTCTTTCCACAGAACCAAGTTTCTGACACATTGCAGAACTCCTTAAATGTATGGTAAATTAATGAATGAATGAAATAGCAGTTTATGGGACAGTTTCACATTGTTTTCCCAGACTTTTTCAGTGTCAGCAGCCCTTACTGTGTGTGGTTTTTTGTTTGTTTGTTTGTTTTTTTCCTGTGCAAGGACAGCACTCTAACCATGTTGGCCTTCTATGCTTTAGCTTCCTAGCATAAACCCTAGTGCCTCTTCTGGAAGTGAAACCACCTTCTCAGGCGGAGGAGGAACTGCAGCAGTAACATCAGAGACGGACCATGTTCCGAAAGCTGACAGCACTGATATCAGATCTGATGACTCTCTGAAAGCAGAGAGTTCAGCTTCAAATAGCAATAGTGAGCTAAAAGCCATCAGGCCCCCTTGCCCCGACACAGCTCCCCCCTCTTCTGCCCTGCACTGGTTGGCAGATTTAGCAACTCAGAAGGCTAAAGAGGAAACAAAAGGTGAGATAAACACAAAGCCTTTGTTCCCCACCCCCACCCCCCACCTTGGAACGCTTGAGTTATTCAGGGATTCTTCAAACTCACACATTACTATCCACATTTACAAAGTGTGCTGCTTGCTTTCTCTTGCTAATCACATAAAATGAGGGAATCTCCTTCATTTTCTTTCTAGAAGTGGAGCTTTTTCAAAAAAGCACATGCCTGGGCTCTACCCCAGACCTCTTTAGTCAGAATCAATCATAGAATTTTAATAAGCTTCCAGGTGGTTCTGTTATGCAGCCAGGTTTTCAGTGGGCACAAAGAGTCACCTGGGGAATTGTTAAAAATGCAGATTCCTGTGCCTCACCAGAACTATTAAGTGACAACCTCTTAGAGAACTATCAAGAATCTCCATTTCTCATGATCACTCCAGATGATTCCACTACAGGTCTTCTGGAGACCTGGTTGTAAAGACACTGTCTTAGCAAGTGAGGGAGATGAAAGATGGATAGGAACAAGAGGAAGTTTGAAATTCAGATCTGGGAAAGGAAGAAAGTAGTAGGAGAGCTTCTCCTTGGCCATGATCCTGCTATAGTCACACCTGCTCAGGCTTGGTCCATATTAAACCATATGTAGTTTGGGGGGCAGGAGTGGGGGAAATCTGCTACTTCCCAATTGGCTTATTTTTAGGAGTCAGTTGCCTGTTGGATGTTCCTTATCATGCCTAATCCTGTTCCCGGTTATGTCCTTACAGAAGCAGGTTCCCTGAGGTCGGTGCTCAGTAAAGAGTCTCATTCACCCTTTGGGCTGGACTCGTTCAACTCCACTGCAAAGGTCTCTCCATTGACTCCAAAGCTTTTCAACAGTTTGTTACTGGGTCCCACTGCCTCCAACAACAAAACCGAAGGCTCTAGCCTTCGAGACCTCCTTCACTCCGGGCCCGGAAAGCTTCCTCAAACCCCCTTGGACACAGGCATACCCTTCCCCCCGGTCTTCTCTACATCCTCAGCAGTAAGTGTTCTTTCTACAACTCTAGCCTTTTCCAGTGAAGAGCCATTAGAGATCTGATAACTGGGTTAGAGTATGTATGGGTGACTTGTATTCTCTACATTGTCTGTCCAGTTAACAAGATCTTTCTTTACATTGAGTTTGGGAAATGTTTGAGATCCTTTTAAATCATGAAAATTTTTTGCCCTGTCAAGAAGTCAGTAAAATTGAGACATTGAAATTTTCACTCAGCAGAAATTACTATTTTCTTGACAATAATGGGCATTATTATTATTTTTTTTAACCTAGGCAGTACATCCATGCTATCTTCTCTTGGATATCTAATAGACACCTCAAACCATGTAACCATGTAACACATGTAAGACCACATTCCTGCCTCATCTTCTGCCCGTAAGCCTGTTTCTCCCTTAGTTTCCTCTCTTGGTCATGGGCATTTGCATTCTTCCATTGCTTGGCCAAAATCTTGTAGTCATTCAGGACTCCCATCTCTCACATTTCATATCTAATCTGCCAGCACATTCTTTCAGTTTGATCTTTTTTTTTTTTAAAGATTTTATTTATTTATTTGACAGACAGAGATCACAAGTAGGCAGAGAGGCAGGCAGAGAGAGAAGGGAAGCAGACTCCCTGCTGAGCAGAGAGCCCGATGTGGGGCTCCATCCGAGAACCCTGGGATCATGACCTGAGCCGAAGGCAGAGGCTTTAACCCACTGAGCCACCCAGGTGCCCCATCTTTTTTTTTTTTTTTTTTTTTTTAGATTTAATTATTTGACAGACAAAGATCACAAGTAGGTAAAGAGGCAGGCAGAGAGAGAGGAGGAAGCAGGCTCCCCGCCGAGCAGATCCCAGGACCCAGAGATCATGACCTGAACTGAAGGCAGAGGCTTTAACCCACTGAGCCACCCAGGTGCCCCTCAGTTTGATCTTTAAAACGTATTCAGACTCCACTCATTTCTCATTGGCTCCACCATTTCCTATCTGGTCTGAGCCAGCATCCTCTCTTTCCTGAATATTTGGAGTAAACTCCTTACAGGTCCCCTTTATTTCTTCCCTTTTCCACTCTATATAGTCTGTTGTCAACACAGCAACTAGAGTGATTCTTTTAAAATATAAGTGATCTCCTAGCCATGGTTTATGTCAGTTCTGCCTGAACTCCTTCAGGGGCTATACTCCTAGTATAAGTAGAGTTCTTTCTGTGGATAGTAAGGCTCCAGCCCTGTCTGTGCATCTTCCCCACACTTCTCTGACTTCAGCTACCACTCTCCTTGTGCAAGCTGCTCTGACCACACCCACCTTTGTATTCTTTGAACGTGACCAGGCAGGCTCCCTCTTCAGAGCCTTTGCATTTGTCCTTCTACCTGGAATGAACTTTCCCATGTAACCACAGGCTTGCTTCATCACTTTTGTCTCCTCCCTCCTGAAATGTCACATCCTGTAAGCCTTCTTCTTAAATCACCCTTTTTAACTGACTGCTCCACCCAGATGCACCCCTTTAAATCACCCTTTCTAAAGTCCATCACACTCCCATCCTCCATAACTGTTTTCCCTGCATTTGATATTTTTTCCATAGCATTCACTACCGTGTTTAATTTCCCTTCTCTCTTACCTCTCCTTAAAGAATTTTTAACTGTTCTATTTACTTTTAAATCACTAGTGCCAGAGTTTGATACATAGTAGGTGTTGGTAAGCATTTACTGAATGAAGGAATTCACAAGATAGAAAATTTAAAAGATAGAGTGAGAAGTCTCCTTCCTATCATTGTCTCCCAGCCCCCTGTTTTCCTTTCTGGAGGTCAGTCATCATTGTTTCAGGGGCTTTGCTATATATATATAGTTTCTTCTCCCTCTTTTTACATACATGTTCTACACCTTGTTTTCTGTTTTCAGTTTGTATTATCTTTGAGATCATTTCAAGCAAGTACATAAACATGCTTGTCATTCTTTTTTGTGATTAATGGCTGAAATTCAATGAATTGTGGGTTGTTGAGCCCTGTATGATGTGAATATTTGTTTCTCTTTTAGATTCATGAATTTTAAAAGTCACTTTTGGCTCTGTTTTATTTGTACATGTTCTGTCAGTTCTCCTTTTCCTTTTTTAGTTTTCCCAGGAAGTTACATGATTACCTGTACTCTGTACAGATAGTGATTAGTAATATTTCAGGCATAGGAATATCAGGTGTACAAAAGCCCTCTGAGAGGGGCGCCTTGGTGGCTCAGTGGGTTAAGCCTCTTGCCTTCAGCTCAGGTATGATCTCGGGGTCCAGGGATCGACCTGCATCAGGCTTCCTGCTCAGCAGGGAGCCTGCTTCCCCCCTCTCTGCCTGCCTCTCTGCCTGCTTGTGATCTCTGTCTCTCTGTCAAATAAATAAATAAAATTAAAAAAAAAAAAAAAGCCCTCTGAGTTCTGTGACATTACAGATGTCACCTTGATTTCTGAACCTGAGCTTTCCCATCACCTGAAGCATGTGAGAGATTCTCACTGTGGTGAGAAGTGGGGGGAGAATTGGGATTAGGAGACTTCTTCCAGAATATATGTTTCCAATTGAATACTTTGGTTTACCCCTCTATTGGGGTATACTCCCTGGTTAAATAAAGCACTGCCTTGATAAGTCACTTTATTACTTAACTGAAGTATTGTATCCCTTGGGCATGCTGGCGAGAAAAAACATTTATAACCTTCAAAGTCAATGATCTTTTCCACTCAGCTACAGTATTTTGTGATTCCTGTGGTCTCCATGCAAATCCTTAATACCAGGCTGGATGCCAGAGATATTTCTTAGATCTCCAGTCTCCTGAGGCAGAGGGGATCTTTCTGTACTTTTATAAACGTAAAGCACGATCTGAAGGACAGGAAGATTTAAGATCTTGACTTAACAGACCCCACCCTTCAATTACAAAAGGTGTTTCAGTAAGTTTTGTGAAACTTAATGAGGTAAATCAGAACTCCTTCTTGTGAAGACAACTGGAAGACAGTTTTGTGAATGCTCTTCTCATGGCGCCTCAGTCAGACTTACCCAATGGAATTGTGTGTGACAGGGAGTGAAGAACAAGGCCAGCCTACCCAACTTCCTTGACCACATCATTGCCTCGGTGGTAGAAAATAAGAAAACCTCAGATGCTGCAAAGCGGGCCTGTAACTTGACTGATACCCAAAAGGAAGTGAAGGAGATGGTGATGGGGTTAAATGTGCTGGACCCCCATACCTCTCACTCCTGGCTCTGTGATGGCAGACTTCTGTGTCTTCATGACCCCAGCAACAAAAATAATTGGAAGATCTTCCGGGAGTGTTGGAAGCAAGGCCAGGTAAGTAAGAAATAAGCAGTTAGCCAGGCCGTTTGGCTGCTTATCCACCACAGCTGCCAGGGCAGTTTCAATTCTGTCTGGGAGCCTTTTTGCCAGGGAGAATAAGACATAGTAAGTTCATTTTTGACAGCCTTGCTACTTCAGGTTTTCTTGGATTTTAAAAAAAATCAGAAGATTTCCTAAACATATATCGTGTTTCCTTATAGATATATAATTCTATATAGTATGTAGCTCTTGTGTTCTTAAAAGGGCAGTTGAAATTTCTGTGAAGTGGTGACTGCCATTAATGACACCTTTAGAGGAAAATCCTTAAGTGTGACATAGGGGTAAGGCAAAGGTGGGTGAAAGTGAATGGTACTTTTCTAGGTAAATTTTCAAGGCCACACAAATTTGAAGGATAGTGTGATAACACTAATTTTTATACTTCAGCAGGTGCTTGAGAAAGGGGGAGGTTATGGAATTGTCTGGATAGTTTTTCTATTCTAGATGTAAGTATTCTCAAAGGTGGATTTGTCAGCTTTTTGTTCTCTCACCCCAGAATAGTGGTAGATACCAGAGCAACAGAAGTGATTTCTGTGGCCTGCCTCCCAGGGTGAGAATCGAGAATAATGATAGAGTAGAAGTAGTCTCCATTTCCTGCAACTGCCGTGTTCAAATCTTTAGATTCTGAAACTGGGAAAGAACAGTAAATCATGGTGAAGAAGACTACATTGTCCCAAGAAGCCTCCTATTCTGTCCCTTAGCCCTGAGCTAAAGGTATTCCTAAATGGTTCTGTTTGGGATATTTTTGTTTCCACAGCCAGTGCTGGTTTCAGGGGTACATAAAAAGCTCAAGTCTGAACTCTGGAAGCCAGAAGCCTTTAGCCAGGAATTTGGGGACCAGGATGTGGACTTGGTGAACTGCAGGAACTGTGCTATAATTTCTGATGTGAAAGTTCGGGATTTCTGGGATGGCTTCGAGATCATATGCAGTAAGTGGCTTTAGTAATGGCTGACTGAGCATCTATACACCCAGCACTACCCCTGGACTCAAAATAAATCTTCTTGGCATGTGGCAGTGGAGGGGGGTGGGTTGGTGGAACACACATTCTGTCCTGGTGCCAACCAGGCAGCTCTCATGGCAGTCACATGGCTCCCAGAGTACACCTGGACATAAGCCCATGCTCCCTTGGGTTGTGTGGAGCACTTTCACTGAGGAATGGGGGGGAATCCCTGTGAGATGGAAAAAAATATAGCATGTACTAAAGCGGTAGGTGAGGAAAACAAAGCCCACATAGTCCATTATGACAGGTTACAAGTCTGCAAACAAGAAGTTAAAACTTTTGGTCACTGAAAAAATCAGGCAGCAGCCAAACTAGCAGATTATGGGAGTGCTTTCTATCTTCCAGAGCGATTAAGATCAGAAGATGGGCAGCCAATGGTGCTTAAACTCAAGGACTGGCCTCCTGGGGAAGATTTTCGGGACATGATGCCAACAAGGTTAGTGAACCATAGTGGGTCATCTTGAGACACTGGCCTTGCTGGAGCATCTCAAAGTAATTATAGAAAAGGGGACTTTGGTAAAACTATGAATTCTGTTACGCTGAAAAGAAATGAAATTTTTTAAAAAAAAGAAAGAAAGAAAGGGGGACTTTTTGCTTCCCCCCTCCCCCCCCGTTAACAAATTAAGTCATCTTTCCTGATCTTTTGTAGGTTTGAAGATCTAATGGAGAACCTTCCCTTGCCAGAGTATACCAAACGAGATGGCAGGCTCAATCTGGCTTCTAGGCTACCCAGCTACTTTGTAAGGCCGGATCTGGGCCCCAAGATGTACAATGCCTACGGTATGAGGGAGAAGCCATATTGCCCTTTTTGGACACTGCCATTCCCCATTTCACCTATAGAGGGAGATATTTAGGCAGGGTCATTTGTAGAGCTAATGGAGGGCAAAGTGACAGATGATAGAAAAGTTAACAGTGTCTAGGATGGTTTGGGGTTTTGTTTGTATTGTTTTGTTTTGTTTTGTTTTAGAGGGGAAGGGGCACAGGGAAAGGGAGAGACAGAGAATCTTAAGCAGGTTCCACACCCAGCATTGAGTCTGTGGCAGGACTTGAGATCATGACCTGAGCCAAAATCAGGAGTCTGTTGCTTAACCAACTAAGCCATCCAGGCGACCCAGTGTGTGCCAGTGTGTGCACGCGTGCACACTGTTTTTTTCCCTTTCTTTTTAAATTACTTTATTTATTTATTTATTTTTAAGAAGATTGATTGATTGATTTTAGAGAGAACATGGGCAGGGCAAGGTGCAGAGGGGAAGGGAAGGGATGGGGAAATAATCTTAAGCAGATTCCGTTCTGAGCATGGAACCTGACCCAGGCTGGATCTTACAGCTCTGAGATTATGACCTGATCTGAATCCAAGAGTTGGACATTTAGCTGTCTGTGCCACCCGGGTGCCCCTATTTGTTGCTTTTTTGTTTTATGAGTTTATTTATTTGTTTTAGAGAGACAGAGATAGAGCATGATGGGGGGGCGTGGGAGGGGAGGAGGGAGAGGGAGAAGCAGATTCCCCACTGAGCTGGGAGCCTGACTTGGGGTTCAGTCCCAGGATCCTGAGGTTGTGACCTGAGCTAAAGGCAGATGTTTGACCAACTGAGCCACCCAGGTTCTTCTCTCTTTTCTTTCCTTTCCTTTCTTTGTTTTAATTTTAATTTTTATTTATTTTTAAGATTTATTTGAGCGAGAGAGAGTCAGCGAGAGCACAAGTAGGGAGGAGAGGGAGAGGCCAGCTCCCTGCTGAGCAGGGAGCCCAGTGTGGGGCTTCATCCCACATGATCATGGGATCATGACCTGAGCTGAAGGCAGACACTTAACTGACTGAGCCACTCAGGTGCCCCTTTTTCTTTTCTTTTCTTTTTTCTTTAAGATTTTACTTATTGTTTGTTTATTTTAAAGATTTTTTTACTTTGAGGTAATCTTTACACCCGTCAAGGGGCTAACATTAAAACCCTGGGATCAGAAGTCACATGCTCTTATCAGCTGAGGCAGCCAGGCACCCCAGGATGGTTTTGGATGTGTTTGCGGCGTCTTTTGTCATATTGTCATATTGATTTGTCAATATGATTTTGTCATATTGATTTATGTCACATCTATAACTTGTCTATCTCCAATAATTGTAAAGTTTCCTATCAAATATTCTGTGCAAGAAGACATGATTCTTAGTTTTTAAGAAACTTGATAGAAAAAACAGTGAAGATATGTGAGTACCATGCTACCCGGCCTGCTCTTTGTGGAGTCAGAGTAGGGCTATAAATCACTGTGAAAGCCAAGCTTCTATTGAATGTCAGTAATGCCCATATCAGTTTTGCTTTTTAAGAAGAGATTGTTGTGGAGGGGGTGAATCAGTTCAGTGCCCAAATCTAACAATAGTGTCAGCCGAGCTAGAAATCAATCTCAAAACACTAAAAAAGAGATGAAAAGAATGATTTCTTAATAAACAGATAGACTTCACTCTCCCACTGTTACGCATTTAAGAACATCTTTGAGTATGTTTGCACGTGTAGGGTCTCTGTGGATTTTTCACAATATTGTCCTTTCACCCTTCATATCCTCCTTTTCTCTCAGGCTTGATAACTGCGGAAGATAGAAGAGTTGGCACAACAAACCTTCATTTAGATGTGTCTGATGCAGTTAATGTGATGGTGTATGTTGGGATCCCCATCGGGGAGGGTGCCCATGATGAAGGTATGATTTCTAGAAGCCATACTTCAGGATGGTGCGGCTTAGCCTCAGGAGTAGAATTGGAGTCTTTCTCCTCACTTAGAGCCAGTGGTTTCTTCTTAATTCTCTTCCAGACTTGATGCATAGTAGGCACCCAATGGATGTTGCTAGATGAAAGGAGGTTCTAGGAGAGAGGAGTGGTACTTATGTATCTTTGACAGTCATCCTCTTTATGGGAATGCTCCCTTTTCCACTAAGTGTATAGCATCAGAAAGATGAACGAAGGAGGAAGGATCACCTGGCTCACTTGGTCCATCAGCCAGATCACCTATGAGGTGACAAATGATAAGGCCAGCTCACTGGCACAGAAATGCAGTGATATTTTGCTGCATTTGCACTCCCTCCATCTCAGTGTAAAAATATGTGTTAATTAATGGACATTTTAGAAAACAAAATTTTAAAGAAAAATAAGTTAACTCAGAATCTCACGGTTCAGGGATTATCAGTGTCATCATTATGGTACATTTGCTGCAATTTTGGTACAATTTTGCTTTTAATGCTACACACCTGCAGATCGTTCCATGATGTTGTCCTTTAAGGGATTAAAGTAGACAAACATTAGAAGCCGACCCTCTTAACTTGTCAGAAATGCTTTACATTTCATGGCTTTAAATCCATAGAACCCTTGAGTTTGAAGAGGTCTTGAGGAAGTGTATAGAATCTGTCTACTTGCAGTGGGAAACGACCTGCAATTTGGGCATAAGATGTGGCTACACAGTTTGAGCAGGAAATAGTTTTAAAAGAAAACTCTACCCCCCAAAATGCTGAGTTTCTCTTAAGTAAAGAAGATTTAGGGTTGTTCTTCCTGTGTATAGGAAGCTTAGACAGATTTGAGTTTTAATTCTTTGATTCTACTTTATATTACTCCAGAGAGATAGAGAATTGTAGAGACTAAACTTCTTTGAGTTGGACATTTCACTTGACTCAGGTACTGAAATAGCTGGTTACACTGAAAAGTAATTTTGCTGTTTCCAGAGGTACTCAAGACCATTGATGAGGGGGATGCTGATGAGGTGACAAAGCAGAGAATTCA
The DNA here is from genome assembly GCA_004024625.1 of Mellivora capensis. Lineage (NCBI taxonomy): Eukaryota > Metazoa > Chordata > Mammalia > Carnivora > Mustelidae > Mellivora > Mellivora capensis. Next base: position 38,611 of record PISX010013195.1, on the reverse strand, counting down.
TGATGGAAAGGAGAAGCCTGGTGCTTTGTGGCACATCTATGCAGCCAAGGATGCAGAAAAGATCCGGGAATTACTCCGAAAGGTATGCCCCTGGGTTGGCTCCCAGCTCCCAGATTATGGGTCTGGGATGCTGCTGATACAGCCTGCTTTGGGTTTCTCCTGTGCAGTCTCTTGGCTTTAAAGACCTATACCTTTTGTCAAAATTCCCTGAAGGTGGGGTGCCTGGGTGGCTCAACCAGTTAAGCAACTGCCTTTGGCTCAGGTCATGATCCTGGCGCTCTGGGATTGAGTCCTGCATCAGGCTTACAGCTCTTTGGAGAGTCTGTTTCTCCCTCTGACCTTCTCCCCTCTCATGCTCTCTCTCACTTTCTCTCTCTCTCTCTCTCTCAAATAAATAAATAAACTCTTAAAAAAAAATCCTCTTTAAAAAAAAAAAATTCCCTGGGACGCCTGGGTGGCTCAGTTGGTTGAGCGGCTGCCTTCGGCTCGGGTCATGATCCCAGTGTCCTGGGATCGAGTCCCACATCGGGCTCCTTGCTCGGCAGGGAGCTTGCTTCTCCCTCTGCCTCTGCCTACCACTCTGTCTGCCTGTGCTCACTCTCTGACAAATAAATAAATAAAATCTTTAAAAAAAAAAAATTCCCTGATGGTGTGAATCCACACCTGGAGGATGCTGAAGAGAACAAAGCAGAAGATTTGGCCCACTAGGGACATTGCCTCTATAAGCAGGATTTATGCTTTTTTTTTTTTTTTTATGTGTATTGATTTTTCCATCTTTGGGTTTGGTTATGGCTTCAGGTTGGAGAAGAGCAAGGCCAAGAGAATCCCCCTGATCACGACCCAATTCATGACCAAAGTTGGTACCTGGACCAGACCCTCCGTAAGCGACTCTATGAAGAGTATGGTGTGCAAGGCTGGGCCATTGTTCAGTTCCTGGGAGATGCTGTCTTCATACCTGCTGGAGCTCCACACCAGGTGGGTTCTACTTGGTTCCATGGGCTTCTGTATTTCTGATTTTCTTAGTAATCTAGCAAGAGGTATAAGTGGCTGGATTGGACTGGCTGTTCTTTTTATTTTTTATTTTTTCATTATGTTCAGTTAGCCACCATATAGTACATCATCAGTGTTGATATAGAGTTCAGCGATTCATTAGTTGCATATAACATCCAGTGCTCATCACAACACGTGCCCTCCTTAATAGCCATCACCTGGCTACCCCATCCTCCTACCCCCTCCCCACTGAAGGACTGGCTGTTCTTAAACTGAAGCTTATTTTTTGCTTTTTAGTTTCCTTCTGTGTAATTTTAAATGCACATTTAAAAATTTTTTGAAGAAGGGAGACCATTTTTAAAAAAGTCAAAGTCGCAGCTCACCTCCCTTTGCCATACCCCTATTCGGCCCCTTCATCCTGCCTTCTCCAGAGGTAGCTGGTGGTTAACAGTTCGGTGTGTATTTCTCCAGATCCTTTTCTGTACAGTACGAACATTTTCATGTATAAATGTATACTCGCAATTTTTCTGTATTTGTTTTTATGAAAATGGGATGTTGGAAGTATTTCTCAAGTTTGGGGATTTTTGTTTTGTTTTGTTTTTTAAACCATATCATAGACATTTTCCAGGTGTTGCTGACTCTCTGTGGCTCTTCTCCCTCTGTACTTTTCCCCTCCCAGGTGCACAATCTATACAGTTGCATAAAAGTAGCAGAAGACTTTGTATCTCCAGAACATGTAAAGCACTGTTTCCGCCTGACACAGGAATTCAGGCATCTCTCTAACACTCATACAAACCATGAGGATAAACTGCAGGTAAATTAACTCCTCTACATCAGTCCTCATCGCATTTCGCTTTTAGAGAATACTCATCTTTCAACATAATCATTTCTGCCATCACCTTCTTTTTCTCTGCCACCGGAAGATAGAGTATTTAGTGCTGATAACTGACTGGACTGACGTTTCCAGTCAGGTGGCAAAAGCACTGTGGCAGTGTGTTACAAGCATGTTTCCAAGAAGGGCACCTCCCCAGAGCTGCTTCTGACAGTATGTTTTGGTGCAGAGTCAATTCCCTAAAGCCCCGCTAGGACTACAGTTCATGTCCCTGAAATTACTGGGTGCTGCAGTGGCATTTAAAGAAATGAATAAGGAAGCAAGATTCCCCAGGCAGATGTGCAGTCTTTCTGCCACCGGCCAGTAGATTCAGTCACCTTCAACCCTGATCTGATCTTTTTTGCTATTTCTTTTTTAAAATTTAGAACATTTCAGCCATAAAAGTTCTTAGACAAAGTCCGTTCACGTGGATGGAGTAGGTAACACTGATTCTGTAGATAAAATGCATACGTATTTCAGACCTCACCGCCATCAGGTCTACTTGGGATATGTCACCTCCAGCACTCCCAGTCCTCTGTCATTGCTTAATTTTTTTTTCTGTAGTATTTTGCACTAACATTATGCATTTTATCTCTTTGTTTCTATCCCTACTAGAATGTAAGCTATTTAAGCTCCATGAAGGCAAGGATTTTACTGTTTTATTCACTGCTTTTCCCTAGCACAATATCTGATACGTACTAGGTACACAGTAAATATTTGTTGAATTAGTACAAAAATTTAATAAAGAATAGCAAAAGGCGGCTGTGTGCCCATCACTCAGGATAAGAATTAAAGCATCCGGGGGATGCCTGGGTGGCTCAGTTGGTTAAGCGGCTGCCTTCAGCTCCAGTCATGATCCCAGTGTCCTGGGATGGAGTCCCACATCGGGCTCCTTGCTTGGCAGGGAGTCTGCTTCTCCCTCTGCCTCTGCCTGCCACTCTGCCTGCCTGTGCTCGCTCGCTCTCTCTCCCTCTCTCTCTGACAAATAAATTTTTTTTAAAAATTGAAAAAAAAAAAAAGCATCCGGGGCACCTGGGTGGCTCAGTGGGTTAAAACTTCTGCCTTCGGCTCAGGTCAGGATCCCAGAGTCCTAGGATTGAGCCCCTCGTCAAGCTCTCTGCTCCGCGGGGAGCCTTCCTCCTCTCTCTCTGCCTGCCTCTCTGCCTACTTGGGATCTTTGTCTGTCAAATAAATAAATCTTTAAAAAAAAAAAAAAAAAAAAAAAAGAGGGACGCCTGGGTGGCTCAGTTGGTTAAGCAGCTGCCTTAGGCTCAGGTCATGATCCCGGTGTCCTGGGATCGAGTCCCACATCGGGCTCCTTGCTCGCCAGGGAGCCTGCTTCTCACTCTGCCTCTGTCTGCCTGTGCGCGCGCGCTCTCTCTCTCTCTCTGGCAAATTAATTAATTAATTAATTAAAAAAAGAATTAAAGCATCCTATACATACAGACAAACAATATTAACACACAGAACAACCGCATTATTGAAGGTTCCGTGTACCCTTCCCCATCCTGTCTACTTACTTTCCCTCCCCAGAAATCATCACTATCTTGGTTTAAAACTCTTTTCAGCCTGTTACTTAGTGACTGTTCTTCCTGCTTGATATGTAGATTGTGTTCCTCTTAGACAATTAGAAAATATGTACAAGCACAAAGGGAAAAAACTTCCAATAATCTGACCTGTCCACTGTTGTTTTAGTGCATTCCTGTTAGTTCTAGGACCTTAGGCAAGGTTCTTGACCACCAGACCTTGGTTTCCTCAGTTTCTCGTGGGTAAAAATGGGGATATAGTAGAATCGACCTCATAAGATGTGGAAAGGATGAAATGAAAGTCCATGTAAAAAGCTTACCAGTAGGGCGCCTGGGTGGCTGAGTGGGTTAAGCCTCTACCTTTGGCTCAGGTCATGATCTCAGGGTCCTGGGATCGAGTCCCACATCAGGCTCTCTGCTCAGCTCGGAGCCTGCTTTCCCCTCTCTCTTTCTCTGCCTACCTCTCTGCCTACTTGTGATCTCTCTCTGCCAAATAAGTAAATAAAATCTTTAAAAAAAAAAAACCGGTAGTGCCCAGCACTTAACTAAGCACTTAGATGAAAGTGATTATATAGCCTTTCAGTTGGATTCATCATTCTTTTTTGATTATAGACCTTTTAGCCTCTGTGATTTGTGAATCCTCTTTGGAATTGATTTGGGAAGTATGCGGTGCTCGCTGACGGGTTTCCTCATTAATTAGTCTTTATAGGCTGTGTAAAACATATGCTCTTGTGGGGCTTCAGGGTGGCTCAGTCAGTTCAGCGTCTGCCTTCGGCTTTGGTCATGATCCCAGGGGCCTGAGATCGAGCTCCTTGCTCACTAGGGACTCTGCTTCTCCCTCTCCCTCTGCCTGCTGCTTCCCCAGCTTGTGCTCTCTCTCTCTGTCAAATAAATAAGTAAAATATTAAAAAAACAAAAACACACAACATACATTTTTGTTTGAGAATATAATATGGGGCCACCATGAACTGACTGCTGATTGCTCTCTCCAGGTGAAGAACATCATTTATCACGCAGTGAAAGATGCTGTTGGCACCCTCAAGGCTCATGAATCCAAACTGGCAAGGTCTTAGGCACGGAGAAACTCCAGACTCCCCTGTGAAGCAGGTCTTTCACTCACAACACATACAGGGAACGGCGGGGCTTCTCTGCTGGAGCAGAGGCCCTTCACTTGGAGCCAGTGTGGTCAGTATTAACAAACTCTCCAGCCACTCTTTTCTACGCTGCCTCAACACTGAAGGTTGACACAGGAAAGTCGCACTGTTCACACACACAGTTTCAGACTCCAAGCCAAGGGTGCCGCATCCCCATCCTGTGGTCTTTTGGGACTTTGAATTGCCTGAACGTTGCTGGGCTTTCCTGCACATTCTCGTGACTTGAGATCCATGGAAACTGGGAATGTGGGCACACCTTTCTTTTCTTTTTTCTCTCGTGCCTAGTGAAGTGGGAATGTGTTTGGAGGTAGGGGGAATCCCATAACTGGTACAAGTAGGGGCTAACTGCTTAAACATGCCTGGTGGAAGCCTGACAGTGTCTCTGCACGTGACCTCTGATACAGCCCATCCCAGGAGACGGGGTGAAGCCATTCCCCACAATCTCTCCCATGAACACTGGAGTCTTACAGGACCCAGGGAGAATCCACTGCTTTTCCCAGGAGGCTCCAGGATTAGGAAATGTGTGTATTTAGTGAAAAATAGGTTTGTAGTGAAATAGTTACTATTTCATGAAAGTAGATATTTTTAGAATTTTTGAAATACCACAGTTGTTTTCCTGGATTATGAGGAAAGGCACATTACATTTAGTCTTCCTTTCGATAAAAATCTTTGAAAAAATATGATTTTTAGAAATCAACTGCCCATTATAGCACAAAATCAGCCAAAGCAGAATTTAAAAGAATTGGCTTTTTAGGATTCTTTTAGTTTTCTTCCCCTCCTATCTCAGTCGTATCTTGAGGGAACAGCCAATTGAGAAAGAACTTTGTCGTGTCTGAGCTGTGGTGTGTTTTACATATATGCACACTATGACACAGGAACCATTTTCACCTATTACCAGCGTTCCCTTGGGACTCCTCTTACACTTCCAAATGTGAAGGAAAGTTTGATTTCCTACATGAGGCTTTTGGTTTTTGGGTTTTTTGTCCAGAAATATTTTAAGCAAAACTTTCCAACTCCATGGAGTTTTATTAAGAATTTATTTGAAAATTATGGAATTCATTGGCCCATAGATACATTGGGAAATGTATCTATCTTCTTTCCAGCTGTACTGTAGTGCCCTGCAGGCTTGTTTATATGTTCACAGTTACTTTTTTTTTTTTTTTTAAATAAAAGTCATTTACTGTAGAATACTTTTAATTTCACTTTCTGTATTTTAATTTTGTTGAAGGGCTGATTGGGATTTCCATGTTCTTATTAAAAATCTAACAAATCTCTTTGGAGTGGACTAAATTCTTCCTGTGCCAGGCATTCTAAAAAATGAAGGCAGGTTCATTGTGGGTTGAAGGTGGAGAATGATTCGTTTTCATATCTTCATTACATTGCTGCTTCCGATTACCCTTTGCTTCCTGAATTTTTGCCTTTTTGAGAGCGGAAAGTGCCAGGTCATTGTGGTCTGTGGGCTTGGGGGAGTGAAGGGAAAAGGTCACTTGAGTTAGAAGGTGGGAGAAAAGATGGGTTTTCCACAGTTTATGCTGTGTGAATGGAATGGGAAAGGTGAGGTCTTGGCCTTCCTGCAGCAGTCAGGAGTGAGGAGGATGGGGGATGGCATGAGCAAGGTTTTGGGCAATTAGTAACAGGGTTCCTCAAAGCAGGAGGCCTAGCTGCCCACATAGGAAACTTGTGGCCCTGGATCCACCTCAGAGTTGATGAGAAAAGACCCAAATGGGTTTGTTTTTTGTTTTTGTTTTTAATGGAGCAGTAATTAAAATGGCTTGAGGAGTGAGGACAGACTACATTCCCATTAGAAAAGGCCTTTTGAAAAGGAAGTTGTAAAGAATAGCAAGAGGGGTCATCAGAGGCTGCTTCTCCAGACCCTGTTGGAAAACATCTTCCAAAGTGTTTGAGCCTGGAAATACAATTATCAGGGTGGAAATAGACCATTGTGTGGTTCAAGGATACTGAGTTTGAATAGGACCGTAACAAATACAGAACTCTGAGCATGTCCTTTCAGCCTGGGTGGGCACGGTCGAGGCTGTGATCACCAGAAGACTTACACCTCCACTTAAAGAATGCAGAAGCTTTGAAATGGGACAGGAAAGGAAAGCTTTGGGGAGAAAAGGGGGTTGCAGAGGTTGGAGCTTTGTTGCTTTGGTGAAAATCAGGAGGCGGGCTAGCCTACATTCTGGATATAAATGTCTTCAGAATTAGGGCATACACTGCTGCCAGCGTTTGCTGATGGGGATGGAACTGGAGCTCCTGGATCCATCTCCAACCTAGACATCAGGCCTCCAGCCCTTCTGTTTAAAGAGGGTCTACCCTGGGGTATTCCCCTTGAGAGCATGGGCTCATTACCCTGCAAAGCTGAGCAAATGACAATCTAAAAAAAGCAGATGGAAGGGTTCTTTCTCCAACTGGGGTGATTGGTGATGGCCAAGAAGGGATAAGGTGGACAGGTGCAGCCATACTTGACTTCAGGAGTTGCTGGGCGGGTGTCTTCACAGGGCCTGTAATGGGGGAGGACAGTTTGCTGGTCAGCAGTTGGGAGAAGTACCCTGACTAAAGTAGATTTTATGGGTTACATCTTAGCAGTATGACTTAGTGGTTTTGTGACCTTGGCAAATTATTGAACTTCCCTAAGCATCCCATTTCCTTATCTTCAAAATGAGAATAATTCTAACCTCTGTCGTGTGGAATGATAGTGAAGATTCCGTGAAATAATGTGGGTAAAGCTCTTACCTCAGGGCCTGGCCATTAGTAAGTACTCAATAAGTCATTCCTCAGGGGGATGTTTAAGCCTTTCAGCCCCGTGTGGTCAAGGCAAGAGGACTAGGATCTGGGGATTAGGATGTCAGGATGGAACCTGAAGGCCTGTGAGGACCTCAAACCAGGGCTTGGAATCCAAGAAAGAGGAACAAGCGATTAGAGGAAGGCAGGGTGCTGAGGGTCAAAGGCGCATGCCCGGTGGTAGCAGGTGCAGGGGGGCGCGCCACCGCCGCCGCCACCGCCGCCGGGGCCTCCCCTTTAAGAGCCGCCACCGCCCACGGCCCGCCGCTGCGGCAGGGACCTCCCCTTTAACCGCGGCTGCTCGGCGCTCCGCGGCCCCCGCGGCGGCTGCTGCGGCTGCGGCTGCTGCTGGTACTGTGGCTCCTGCTGTCGCCGCCGCTGCCGCCTGACCTCCGGCACCTGCATCCTCGGCCCGGGCGGGTTCCCCCAGCCCTCATCCCGCCCGGCCCCGCCATGGTGTCCTGGATCATCTCCCGCCTGGTGGTGTGAGTGCGGCGGTGGCGGGGCGCGGCCGGCTGGGAGGGGGAGGGGGATCAGGATTGGGGGGTGAGGGGTGTGTTGAAGCCCTGGATGGACCGCTCCGTGGCTTCATACAACAGTCATGTAAAGGCACATCGTCCCTCTTTGGGGTCCCCGGAGACAAGACATGGGGTGTAGGACCTAGGACCGGAGCGGGGCATATTAGAGGAGCCATAGCACGCCCGGCTTCTCATCCCTTTTCTTTTTAATTTTCTTGCTCCTTTGCCCTCCCTCATCCTAGGGCTGGGCAGCATGGCCTGATTTATGAGGGGAGGTGGCATGTCCCCTCCCCCACCTAGTAGATGTCCGCTGTAGGGGCAACTCAGACCTGGGCCCTCATCTCCCTGCGGGCAGAGAGCTAATGGCAGAGTGGAGAGCAAAGCAGGGCCTCTTCATTCCATAGCTTGGGGCCATAGCTAGCAGCCTTGGCCTCCACCCTCTTCCACTATCAGGACACTGGAGATGAGGGCACTTGCGCTAGAGGCCCCCCAGGGAGGACATCTGGGTATTGGGAAGCAGAGATCTCCGGAGGACAAAGTGTGGGAGGGAACCGGGAGAGGATATGTGTGTTCAGCCTGGACTTGTGAAAGGCACAGAGGGGACAGCAGTAGGTGGCCTTCATTCCTGGCCAGCCACAGTGTGGAGCTATGTCCCTGCCTCCTCCCCTGGGCCCCAGGAGGGAAGGCTGCTTCCACACCCCACACTTTGTCCTTGAGGAGTCTCCCCCCACCCCATCTCCACAGGTCAGTTCGGAAGTGTCCTGTTCTATGAGGCAGGTTCCTGTGAGAACAGGCACTACGCACACATTGTCAAGGAGCTGGGCCTGGGAGGGGCTCTGCCTGGGCCTCAGCTAACCCCTGTCCTGGCTCAGGACCCTGTCCCTCAGCTTCCACTGTGGGGGACTGACAGCCCAGGGTTCCCTCCCTCTTGCCTTCTTCCCGTTCAGTTCTGCAGATGCTTGTGTTCTGGCTCCTTCTAGACCTACCAGGATCTCCCTTCTTCCTCCCCCATCCCACCCCAAAGGGAATCTTGGGGCCTTGTGCCTCCCTGTGGCCTTCAGAGTGGCGGCTTCTCTCTTACCTGGATGAGCTCCCTGGGGGCATCATTCCTCCTATTCCCTCACCTGTGCCCTTTATGTGGTCTCCAGTGGGGTCACTACCAGGTTGTACTCCAGCCAGAATCTCCAGCCCAGCCCTCCCACCCCCTTGAGCTTGGTTCCAAGGCTGCTTACATGAGGTAATAAACCTTTTTGCCCCTCTAGGGCTTCCTGCCCCTGTGCCCTCTGCTCCCCAGGTCCCCAGGGCTACAGTAGTGCCTCTGACAGCCCTATAGAGGGCCCTGTTAGGTGGTATCACATTCCCTTACAGACCTGGCCCTTCCCAGCCTGGCTCTGAGACAGGGAAGTAGAGGTTAAGGGCAGATGGGTATGAGTGAGAACCATATCTGGAGAAGGAAGACACCTGTGGTGGTGACCGGATGCCCCCCACCACCACTCTCCATATGATTATGCATAACCAGCGATCATGGCTAAAGAGACCACATTGGACCCTCTGGCCTCTGGGTCTTTCTTCATCTAAGGGGTTGGAAAAAACCTGAAGAATAAAGGGGAAAAGCATCACCCTAACCGTCCGGAGGCCTCTACGCTTGTGTATTACCCAAGGCTGAACTACTTTGACCATAACCACTGATCTGAATTCATCAGTCCAGCCGATGTGGCACTCTGGAGTTCTGTCCTTCTCCCCTTACCTACCCAGGGACTGACTGATGCAGAGCTGGGAGGGAGAGGCCACTGCTCTTGGCCGAGGGGACCAGTAACCCTGCCTGCCTCCCTAGGCTCATCTTTGGCACCTTGTACCCAGCCTATTCTTCCTACAAGGCCGTGAAGACAAAAAACGTGAAGGAATATGTGAGTTTGTGACATTTCATCTCCCATCCAACCCCCATGGCAGAGATAGGGGAGGACCATGGGTCACATTACAGATGGGCTGACTTTGTACCAATGCCTCAGCACTAAGGAGACCCTGCTTCCAGAAGTTTCCTTTGTGTTCCTTTCCCCCAGGCCTGGTGGGATCCACAGGCAAAGTTGAGATCCTGAGTGTCCTTTCCCCACCACACCTCCAGCATAGTTGGCATCAGACACAGGCTCCTGGGTATTCCCGAGACCCCAGCTGACACTACCCTCTGTGCCTTCAGGTGAAATGGATGATGTACTGGATCGTCTTTGCCTTCTTCACCACGGCTGAGACACTCACGGATATTGTGCTTTCCTGGTGAGGTCCAGCATCCCCACCCCTGCACCCCAAGGTCAGGGTTTAGACTCTCTAACCCCACCAGCCAACCGAAGATTGAGAGCTGGGGTTGAACCCCCCCACACACAGTCCCATGGGTCCTGAATATCCACCCTCCCTGACATAGGCCTGGCTTGATCAGTAGAATGAGAGACAGAGCCCCCACCTTTTTTTCTGGCAGCAGCCAAAGCACCCCCATAGGATGCAGATTATGCTTTGTAGGTCTCAGTTTCCCTGTTTGTAAAATAGGATTCAGTCTTATAAAGTTCCAATGCTGATATTTCAAAGCACTACTAGACTATGTTACGAGCACTTGGAGGACAGAGAATGTCTTAATTGCCTATATGTATATTCACAGCAGGAGCTCAAAAAATGTTTATCGGGTGAGCACATGCCTCTTGGAAGAGAGGACTAACAGCACAGAATATTGTAAGACAAAGAGAAGAGAGTTTTATGGAGAGGTAGAGGAAGAAAGATGACTGCCTTTGTAGATTGTAAGGACCAGTGGCCTTTGAGAAAAACAGTTTTAGCAGAAGTTGAGTGGGGATAGATTAGGAAAGAATAATGGGTTAGAAATTGAGGACAGTGAGTGTATATGCTTCTCGACACAAACAAAGCAAAAAGCTTTGTGAGGATGTAGGAGATGTGAAGGAGTCTGTGGCCCAAGGAAAAGGAGCCAGGGAATGGACAACAATCCTTAAAAGCAAGAGGCATGTCATGACAGCAAGGGACGGGAGTCTTCCTCATGAAGGGGGAGGTCAGTAAGACAAGGGGGTGAGGACCCAGGAGCGGACCCAGGACAGAGGAGTAGGAGTCTTCTGTCAGAGTAAGATGCCTAGAACTCTAATAAGAGTAAAGTGTGCAGAGAGCCACTGCTGGGGGGGTTGGGGGGGTGGTTAATTCCTGCTGGGGGCACTTCTCACCAACCCACTTGGAGTCTCAGCTGAGCTTCCCATTCTCCTGGAGATGAGAAATGCCCAGTCACCCAAGCCACGTGGGGACCCCAGTGCACTAAGGGGTGGGGTCTAGCCAAGGTCTTGCAGGGGATCAGCTCACCCCCTGAGTCCCTATCCCAGGCTCTACCACTCTCCCACCAACAGGTTCCCCTTCTACTTTGAGCTCAAGATCGCCTTTGTGATATGGCTGCTGTCCCCTTACACCAAGGGCTCCAGTGTGCTCTACCGCAAGTTCGTGCACCCGACACTGTCCAACAAGGAGAAGGTTTGCCCCCGCTCTCAGCTGACTTCCTTGCCTGCCCCAGGCCGAGGCAGCCTAGTGCCTGTAGCTGTGTACATTTGTGGCTCTCCCTGTGGGTGCCCAGAACCTGAAGTGATCTACCAGGGCCCTGGCCTCCTGGAGCAGGCTATGCTTTTGTTTGGGTGTGAACAAGGGCAGGGCAGGCCCTGGCCAGTGGGGCCCACCCCTCACTTACCGCTTCCCCTCCAACCCCTCAGGAGATCGACGAGTACATCACCCAGGCCCGAGACAAGAGCTATGAGACCATGATGAGGGTGGGCAAGAGGGGCCTGAACCTGGCTGCCAATGCCGCGGTCACAGCCGCTGCCAAGGTGAGATGGGGGCAGACCCAGGATCCCAGGACTCCACCTTGCCTGTTTCATGCCCCTGGCCAAGCCCCTTTTTGTTTACCCTGTCCTTTGGGCTCTGCCAGCCCCGGGCTGTGTGATTTCCACTCCCCGGGCCAGATTCCTCATCTGTCCAAAGGGATGGTGTGTGGCGACGCCAGCCTGTCGGTGCTGCTGTAGGACAGGGTGAGGACAGTGTGGGGAAAACACTGAGCTCGGGGAATGCTCGTGCTCCATGGTGACCTCTCTCTCCACCCCGCCCCTTCCTCCGGTTCTCCCGGTGCGTGGTGGTGACCCTAGGGCCAGGGGGTGCTATCAGAGAAGCTCCGGAGCTTCAGCATGCAGGACCTGACCCTGATTCGGGATGATGATGCGCTGCCCCTGCAGGGGCCCGACAGCCGGCTCCGATCCAGCCCCGGCAGCCTCCTGGACACCATCGAGGACTTAGGTACAGGCAGGGCTCCAGGCTGGGAGGGCCAGAGGGCATGGAGGCCAGGCAGGAAAGCCACCAGACCTCTGCTCTCCTTTGCTCCCCCAAAGCAGGAGATGACCCTGCACTGAGTTTAAGGTCTAGCACGAACCAGGCAGATCCCCGGACAGAGACCTCTGAAGATGATATGGGAGACAAGGCCCCTAAGCGGGTCAAACCCATCAAAAAAGTGCCCAAAGCTGAGGTGAGAGCTTGTAGACATGGGGAGGGGATGTGAGTCTAGGGTGAGCCCTCTGACATCCTCTCTCCCTCCCACAGCCACTGGCTTCCAAGACACTGAAGACCCGGCCCAAGAAGAAGACCTCTGGCGGGGGTGACTTGGCTTGAGGTCCTGACGCCCCACAGGCTACAGAGCCCCTGCTCCACACTGTGCCAGTAGCCCATGTGTCTCAGGCCCCAGGTCCCCTCCAATGGCTGCCTGCCCAGTGACCACTCCTCTGGAGGGGCTTGGAAAAGAGGAGGGAGGCCCTGCTGTGGGGGTGGAGGGTAGCGGCTGGAGGAGTTGCTGAGGACTGAGCCACCCAAGGAGGTGGGGGCTCCATAGAGCCAAATTGCTATTCTCCCTACTCCAGTCCTGTCCCCACCCACCCAGTGCCTTGCTGAAGACCATGGCCATTCCCTTTTCTGAGGTCCTAACATGCCTCCACTGCTCTTTCTGGGGTGGGGGTGGGGGGTACTCACAGCCCAGAATGACCAGAGATGGGCCTGAAGGCACCTGGGAGATCAGGAAGGAGTGGAGAAGGCTTCAGAGAACCTGGGCAAGAGCTCAGGCCTTAATGTGTGTTTGAAGGACCAGGATGGCCAGGCCAGAGCTGCAGTTGGGGGTACTGGGTAGGGCTGTGTGCTATATGTCTCCACTAAAAAGAAGTGGGGTTCTGGGGGTGTGCGTGTGAGTGTGCGTGTGCGTGTGTGTGTGTGTGTGTATTTCTGGGTCTAGGGCTGGGGGGGTTTTGGGTAAAGGACTTTCCTGCCAGCAGCTACCACCCCCACCCCAAGCCCCTCCCTGCTGTCGGCCTTCCTTCCTACTCTCAGACCACCCTGAGAGGATGGGAATCTGAGGGCCTCTTACCTCCTCCTCTGCCCTTGATAGACTTTCGCCTCCTCCCCTTCCTGCCCTGCCCCTGTGCTGGGCTCCTCTGCCTCAGGGCCCACTGTAGAGGCCCCTGCTGAGCCAGCTCCTTTCCTCTTCACCTGGGGGCTCATCTTCCTTTCCCCCAGAGCCCTCTTCCTGTGCCAAGCAAACTGGGCCCCACGTGAGCAGACTCTTAGGAGCCCAGCCTTTCCCCCCACACTCTACCCCCGCTTCTGCCGTGGCTTCAGTCAGGGCCATGAGGAGTGTGTGAAGAAAAAAAAATTTAGGAGCCAAAAGGCTTCCAGTTCTGTGAAAAGAGGGTGCCCGCTGGACCTTTGGCCCTGGATGAGCCAATAAACCGAATTCTGGCACCTCACGCGTTTCAGTCTCTGTGCTTTGTTCTCACCCCTCCCGTCCACAGGTGAGAAGGACCTCAAGTGAAAAGCAGGGCCCAGCTGTGGGGGGGCTGGGGAAGAGGTTGGACTGTGGACCCCAGGAGTTCCATTCTCCAAGATACGAGATGGGCTTCAGCTGGTTCCATCTGGGGAGATGGTTTGGAAGCTCAAGGGGAGGAAGCGCCAGGGGAGGGGTGCCTGGGTGGCTCAGTCAGTTAAGAGGCCGACTCCTGATTTCGGCTCAGGCCCTAATCTCAGGATCCTGGGATCAAGCCATGCTCAGTGGGGAGTCTGCTTCAGGATTTTTTTCTCTCTCTCCTCTGCTCCTCCCCCGTGCTTGCTTGCCGTTCTCTCTCTCTCTCAAATAAATAAATAGATCTTAAAAAAAAAAAAAAAAAGATACAGCCAGGACAGTAGGCGGGATCAGGACTTGAGGGCTTGGGGGTCCCAACCCTCAAGGTTGTCTTGTCCCTCAGAATCCTGCCCAGAGACCTCCTGCCCCAGTGGACCTTCTGGTACCTCATAGTGCCAGTGTAAGCTCTAAGGACAAAGACCTTCATAAGGCTCCCAGGGAAGGAGGGATAGGATTTGGGGGCTGCTGGGCAGGGCAGGGGGATTGGATGGCCACAGGGCCCAGAAAGCCTAAAGAATGTTGGAGAGGGCAGCTGTGAGCCAAAGACTCTGAAAGGAAGAGACAGGTAGGCTGAGGGAAGACGGGGTAATGGGGAACCAGCCTCATGGTGTATGTCTGACCCTGGGGACAGAAGGAGGACAGGGGACCAAAGGCTGGGGGCAGAGAGGCTGTCCCTATGGTACCTGGAGGGAAGCCTTGAGCCCTGGGCTGCTGGGCTGGGTTGGAGGAGAAAGGGAGGCAGGGTGCAGCATATGGGGTCTGAGTCCTTGGGAGCTAGAGCCAAGGCCACCAAGGGCCAAGGGGCACAGCCGGCTGGGAGTGAGACCTGCAAGATGGTGCCCAGGGGAAGGGAAAGGATGGCACAGGAGCAGAGGCAGCATGGGAGGAGAAAAACAAAGGAAAAGAGTGGAGAGGGAGGGGAGAGAGAGAACAAGGCAAGGAGGAGGAAGGGAGAAGGGAGCTGAAACGGAGCCAGAGCACAGGGTGGGGCACAGTGTGTGTGGCAGCTTGGCCCCAGGTCTGCAGAAAGTCTACCGACTTTCCTGTCCCTTCCCCAGCATCACAGAGGTATGTCCTCCTGCCACACTTTCGCTCAACTGACCAAGAACCTCCCGAACTGAGGTGGTCGCAGTGGAGATGAGGTGAGAATGGTCATTTTCATCTTCCCTAGAGTCCTCCAGTCAACAGACCTTGGAAGGTTATTCCTTTCACCACTGGCCTCTGGGCAAATTGGCCCCTTTCTCTCTCTGAAAGGAGAGGATGTGTCAGAGTAGAATTCAGGGAAGAGACTTGCTTGTTCTAGAAAGATCTCCAGAGAGTAAGATGCTGCAGTCTCAAGCTAGCAGCTACCATATGGTCAAGAAACCAGGTTAGGCCCTCTCTAACCTAAATCCCATTTGCTGCATAACATGCACATGCACACACACACACACACACACACACACATACCCCTGGAGGTCACTGCCAGTTTCCCCATGCCAGGCTCTCTGTGCACATCTGGGTTTCTCTGTGTCAACAGGAACATGCTCAGATTTCCAAGCTCCTTAGTCTGTTGCCATGGGAACATTCAGTCAGTCTCCTAGAACTCGGCACTGGGCCTGGCCCCCGTGGTGCAGGGGAGGAGAGGAGAGGTGGAGGGTGACAACGAGATGGAGGGAAAGGCTCCTGGGAGGGGCTGATGGGACACATTTGGGTCGAGGTGACATCTTGCTATCTCATTCCTTGGGACCACCTGCCCTCTCCCGTCTGCCTCAGTAGACCTCTAGGCCCGAGCAGTAAGGAAGAGATGTCAGAACAGAGGCTAGAGCTCTGTGGAGGATTCCTGATCACTGCCTGGGTCACCAGGGGGCATTGAGGGATATTAGCTTTTGAATGGGAGCTGAGGTCTGTCTAGCCCTGTGTCCCATGCTCAAACCATCTTGGGGCACTGGGCAGCACTCCAGGCCTGAGGTCCCTGGATAGAATGTCCTCAGGGCTGGAGCTGCTTTAGCTGGCTCCCCCTCCCTTTCTTGTGTGTGTCCCACACCCTGAGAACCTGCTTAAAATGGGATTTCCAGGCTGTGACGTCAGAGGAAAGCCAGCAGCAGCTCCAGCCTGTGCCAGCTCTTCCTTGATCAGCAGAGCTGAGCCGATCCTTGCTCAGCCTGGAGGAAAGAGGGTTAGCAGAGGTTGGAGGGCTTCTGAGGGCTCTGGATCATGGTCCCCATATCAGTGCGATCCATGATAGTAGGGAGAGACAGTAATAGGGAGAAGCAGGCTAAAGCCACAGCTGGCTTCCTCACAGCCTTAAATTTCAGCCAATTCGTGGTCATTTCCCTCCCAAGTTTATCTAGTTTTTCCCTCTCGGCTCTGAGTTAGGCATTCGCGGTGGAGGAGGGTACCTCAAGTATTAAAGCCATTTGGTTTCTCCCTGAGAACTTGTCCCAAATCTAGCCTGGAGGCCGGGAGGGATCGGAGGGATACCTGCAAGGATGGAGAAGCCCACTAGATGGCGCAGCTCACTCTCAGTGTGGGATTCCCCACCCCTGCAGGGGAGACCCTTCATGCAATCAGTCTGCCTAAGGTCTGTTGAGCAGGGCGCCTAAGGTCTGTTGAGCAGGGCGCCTCATGCCCCACTCCGTGGAGTTGGAGATTCATGAAGAAAACATCCTTACAGGTGCATGAAACAGCTATGGATTCTCAAGCCATCACTTCCCAAGCCCAGCCTGTGTGCCCACACCCAGTATTCTCACCAGGGGATGGTCAGACCCAGAGGGCAGGTACTCCCCTTGAGTGAGGATCAGGCAACCTCCCGGGATCGGGGGAGTTGCCAAGCTGGCTCTGGAAGGGCCCTGCAGCCCAAGGGACCCAACATGGGTTTCTGAAATGACATCTAGAGGGACTGCTGGAGCTAATTTCAAGGTCAGGCGAGGAGAGGGACCCAAACTGTGGCAAAGGGTAGGGAACTTGGGAGGGCAGGTTAGGCCCAGAGGGAAGGAAGCACACTTGGCTGCAGGATTCTCTGGATATTATTTCCCTGCTGGCCACAGTGGCAGTTCCAGGCCTGCCCCTTTTCCTATTCCCTGCCGCTTCCCTTATTTTCATCGGGGACACTGCAGGATTTAAAAAGGAGAGAAAAGACCCTAATTTCCAAACACTGGGATCCCAAGGTACTTTTGCAAGGGCCAAGGCTGGGGCTCCTTAGTGACTTACTTTTCTCTGACCTCTTCCCCAAAATGACCCCACCAGCCCTGCATCCCTAATGAATTACCCTCTCCTTTTGTCCTAGCCAGATGAGTGATCAATAAATAATGCTGCTTGAAATATTGATGGCGAGTTTTACACAAGCATCCCTCAGCTGTGCCTGTCATTGGGGAACTCAAGAGCTGACAGAGAACTGCATGGTCCCCCAGAGAGCTCTCTCCTCTCTCTGCCAACAGAGGATCTATCTTTGCCAAGATTTCAACCTGTTCCCATCTCAGCCAGAATCATGACTCACTCCCATCAAGTAAGAAGAGGGAAGGTACCCCAGAGATTCAGCCAGCAACCTCCAACCTGGCAAGAATCAGGTAAGCTAAACCAAGCAGAGACCCTTCTTGATACTTTTGTCTCAAGACAAAGAGATCCCATTTCCGATGTTGCACGTCCACCTTGGACCTGAGTGATGACTTAGAAGGAGACCTGCACGTTCCCTGTCCCCTAGGTTGACTGTTTAGAGCATGAGCAGCAAGGACTCACAGGCTCCCAAACTTCTCTGGCCCACATCACTGTCATCTGGTCTTATTGTCCCTGGAAGAAGGGGAGAAGAGAAGAGGAGCAGGTGGAAACTCTTGAGCCTTCTTGAGCCCAACTCACCTGGTGCCAGCGCCCTCCGTGGCAGAAGCCAGGCATACTCAGATCCCTACGTGCACAGTGCCTTCTGCCTAGGCACTCTTGTTCTGCTCCACTTGGTCAGCTCCTGCATGCACGTCAATTCTCAGCTTGGATGCGATGTCCCCACCTCATCCCATGGGGTGCCTGTGGCATCCTGCTCCTCTTCCCAACACTTCCCCCTGGTGGTCATTGCCTATTTCCCCACCAGACTGAAAGCCAGAGTATAGATGATGTGTCTACCTGGCTCACCGTTTCCCCAGCATCTAGCACACAATAAGCTCTCGGCACATTTTTGTGGAATGTTTGAATGCTGTCCCTCTAGCATTCTTCCACTCCTGAGAAAACACCAACCTTCAAACCTCTGTGTCTCTCCGCTGAGCTGCCTGCCTGCACCTGAGGATCGGTGTCCAGACTAAGCAGCAGCAGCCCAGATCAGCCTCCCTTGCTCTGACTCCCCCTGCTTGTGCTCATGCTCACTTGCTCTCCTTTTTCTCTCTCACACACACAGATGGGAGTCAGCTTTCCAGCCACATTCAGTTCTCACTTTAATTCAAAAGCTAAATTGGGAAGAAGAACAGCTTCACACTCCCAATTTAGCCTGGGAGAGAAAAAGGGAGACAGCCTGGATTTGCCAAAAAGAAAGAAGAAAAGCTGGGTGGGGGGTGGGGGAGTGGGGACAAACATACCCAGAGCCCAAGGGAAGACAATGAAACCTTCACCACCCAGCTCCTAAAAATAAACCATCCTATGGTTTATCCTGTCACCCCAGAGTGACCCCTGTTAAGCCTCTTTCCCATACAAGTGCAGCCATTCGGGGCATTACCCCAGTCTAGGGATGGGATGAGGGGAGCTGGAGAAAATTGTGGTTATTAAAACTAAGAAAAGAGGGAGATGCTGCTGCTTTGGTCACTGGTAGTACGAAATCAGGAAGTCCTTCTTAAATCTAACTTTAATCCCTCTTGCGATAGCTGATGGATGATGAATAAAAACAGAGTCTGGGGGCGCCTGGGTGGCTCATTTGGTTAAATGGCTGCCTTTGGCTCAGGTCATGATCCTAGAGTCCTGGGCTTGAAGCCCGCATCGGGCTCTCTGTAGGAGTCTGCTTCTCCCTCTGCCTGCCACTCCCCCTGCTTATGTTCCCTCTCTCTGTCAAATAAGCAAATAAAAGTCTTTTTTTTTAAAAAGAAAAAGGAAAAAAAGACACTGAGTCCAATGTCAGCTTGAAGACTAGGTCGTCCTGCCAGGATGGCCCTCTCTGAGGCTTGACCAGAGGGAAATCAAGTCCTAGAATTTCCAAAGATCCCTCCCTTTGCTGATAGGAACAGAAGTGCCACTTCTGCCTGGAGTGCAAGGAACACCCCTCTGGGGACATTTCTGAGGATAAAGATTTATTTATTTATTTGAGAGAGCCGCACTGGAGAGTGGGGGTGGGTGGAGCAGAGAGAGTATCTTCAAGCAGACTCCCTGCTGAATGGCTCAATGTGGGGCTCAGTCTTACAACCCCGAGATCATTACCTGAGCGAAAGCAGAAGCGAAGACTCAAATGTGCGATTGACTGAGCCACCCAGGGGCCCTCATTCCGCAGGACAGGAGCTAACGCTTCCTACCCCTTATCTCCTCTTATCAGTATGATTATCTGGAGGGAAGCTCTTCTTCCTGGTTCTGTATTCCAGGTTCCTCTTCAGTCACTCATTTTAACTTCGCCCAAAACAGTTCCCATAAGGGTGAAGTAGATAAGGGGCTGGTTAGATAAGGAAAAAGAGAAGACCCTTCCCTCTAGTCTCTCCAACTACCCTATTGCCACTGTACCAAGGGGAAGGGAAGCACCTTTAGGCAGAGCTGCCTGTTGGAAAATTTGGGTGTCCAGTATTCTTGCTCTCTGCCTCTGGCTGGGAGGCCCCTGAAGGGAGTGTGTGATAGCCGATGCCAAGGCCTGCAGACCTCACCCTCTCTCCTGGACGACTCCATGGTTCCCTGGCTAGTCTCACACTGGCACTCCACATGCAGCCTCCTGCAGAATGGCCCGTTGGCTCTCTGACTGCTCAGAAGAACTTCAGTGGATAGGAACCAGGTAAGGGGCTCCCACAACCACTGTGTGTACCCCACAATAGCACATTTCACACTGTTGTGATTGCCTGTTTTTCTGTCTCCCCCACCAGACGTGAACTGCAAAAGAGGGAGTCACCTTTTTACTTCTTTTTGTATCTTTAATGCCTAGAGGAGCAGATGTTTGATAAGTAACTGTTGAAATGACTTGTTCACAGGTCTCTCTGCCCTGCGCGACCTCACCCTTAGAGGGTAAAAGCTCTGTCCAGTTCGTTCTGGGCCCCCAGAGAACCTGTGGTTCTTGGCATAAGGTAGGTTTCAGCCAGAGGTTCAGAAGCCAGACTATGTGGATTGAACTCCTGGCTCCCTGACTGCCCAGCTCTCTCACCTTAATCAAGTCACCCGCCCTCTCTGAGCACCCTTCCTCATTAATGAAATGCGGGTGAGAATCGTACCTATTTCACAAGGCATTGTGAAGACCGATGCCTGTCCAGTTGTTCAGCACAGAGCCTGTCACATAGTCAGTGTGTCTTGGGGGTAGAGGTGGGGGTAGAGAATCCATTTAGAGATTAAGGAAAATCAGAAGAAACAAGCACCCACCACTGACTGCTGCATCCTGGTGTTTTGGGGTAGGGGGAGTGAAGCCAGTGCCACAGTGGGGTAACCTCAAGGGCTGCCCATCCCAGCCTTCCCTCCCCCTCCCACCAGGCTGGCAGAGTCCAAGCTCACCCACCATGAAGCTGAGCAGCCCCGGAGCTGGGCTGGGTGGTGGTGAGGGGCCAGAAATAACCACTGTTGCTATTCCTGCTTTTCTAGGCTGGATGGGAACGCTGCCTCTCTCATCTAAAGGCTGCTCTAGACTTCCTGCACATCAGTGGGCTCTTATGTAATGCTCCCCTCCCTCTGCCTGCCCAACGAGCTTCCAGAGATTTCTGCAGCCAGCTTTGCTGCAAACTCAGCTAGGGGTGGGGGGAAGCAAAGAAGTCACCACAGGCCAGATTGTCCTCTAAGCCCAGGGTCCTGACAGCCCCAAGCCTGGGACAGGGGCCACACAGCACAGGGTAAAGGGACTGATGTCCAAGGACAGAAGCCTTTTCTAGCATCTGCTCATTAACTCTGGGGTGGAAAGGACCTGGAGAGCCCCACCTGATTGTTCACTCACTCTCTGCCCTTAACAGATTCTCTGTGCCACCTCCCCAAATTATTATACCTCGGGGTTCTCCCCTTCAGGCCCAACCTCACAATGTCCTACATGTGACTCCTTAGGCAAACTCTAAGGACAGCAACCCAAACCCCAACTCTCTTGGACAGATCCCCCAACCTTGGCCAAATCCTCCACAGTCTCTTCCTGCAGCTCCTGGATCCAATCGGAGCATGCCAGGACTCCTCTTCAGAGCCCCCTCCGCCTTAGGCCTCAGCATCACTCTGCATCAGCCCTTCTCAGAACTTGCGTTTCTCCACCTGTCCTAGGACTCAGGGTTCTCCTCTGGCACCCAGTTTCCCCATCTATAATGGGAGCGCATGAGATGGCTTCACAGCCACACTCCAGGGTAATTTTTCATCTCCCCTGGTCCTTCATGTCTCCAGGCGTTCTCTTTCGTCAGTTCACCTTTGGCCTCCTTTCCCCACCCCACCCCCGCCAGACCTGGCCTCTTCAGGTTTCTCCTCACCCTTCACAACCCTTCACAGGGTGGGAGCAGAGCTGCCCCCAGACCTACTGAAGGCCAGGCCCTCCATATTTCCGGCAGAGCCCATCAGCTATCGGAAAGAGTGACAGGCACCCCATATAGAACCGAAGGGAGAGTCACTTCCTGAGCCCCAGGCTGGGCCACCACCGTGGCAAACCACGAACTGAGCGGCACATGTGGGTGCTGACGTAGTCCGGGGCTGGGGAGGAGGAAGTGGCAATGGAAAAAGGGGCTTGCTTTCCTCTGAGAGCGGCAGCCTGCTCAGCCATGGCTCAAGTTTGTGAGACATGATGGTTCCCACTGGCCTTCACTTGGAGCCTCAGCTGCCGTGGACAAGTTCCATCCTGCTCTCAGACTCTGGCCCCTACTCCTCTTGTTTGCAAGGAAAGTCAGAGTGTAGAGGGCAGCTCAAACCTGCATACCCTCTGAGAGCCTCTCCTCTTTCCCTGGACTTCTGGCACCAGTCACCCAGGGGGCGAGGTGTGAGTCCCAGCCTCATCCCTAATGCTTCTTTAAGTCCTGTAGATACCCGGGCCAGGCTGCAGGAGTGGTTCTGAGTCTTTCTTTGCCCCAACCTTCCTTAAAAGTCTTTCCCTTTAGGCTCCAGGCTGGTTGACCCATGAGGGTTGTTGGTCACAAATTAGGTACTCGAACCCCCAAATGAGATTTGGCTCCTTGGGAGGGGTCTTTTTTCTCTGTCTCCTTCCCTTTCAGTGCCCCCATTCAGAGCAAACAGGAATGTGCCATTGGCCAAAAGATGGACCATACTAGAATGGGGATAACCTAGCTGCCTTCAGCCCTATCACTGAGAAGGCAGGCCTGAAGCGTAACCCTATCCAGGGAGAAGCGTCTCAGGCCCTTCTTCTCACCGGTTTCCCTGTGGCTAAGGTCTGGGGGGTGTGTAGGGGCTTTGAACCAGCTTCTCTCATTGTTTCTGTGGGAGTTATCTTCCCAGGGCCACACAACCTTGAAGGAAGAGCAGGGCTGAGAAGGCCACCTCCTCCTCTGTAGGAGCTGTAGAGGGCAGAATGAGGGAGTTGAGGATGGGGGGATACAGTTTATCCCATCTCATAGCCCACACCTTAGCTGGAGGTCCTAGACTGATCAAGGCCTTTCCCCTCCTGAGGCCTTTGCCCAGTGGTCCCCTTCGTCTAGAACACCCTCCCCCTCCACCCTCCTCTATGCAGAGTTGGTTTCCTGTCATCCTTCATGTCTCTGAATAAATGTCACCACCTCTGAGAAGTCTTCCCTCACCTCTCCAGTATGTTATACTTACCATAATCTGAAATCATCCTTTTAAGTTATGTAGCTGTTTAACTTGGATACAAGTAACCCACTGAATGGCAATTTCCAGGAGGGTAAAGCTACATCTGCCTTCTTCATTGCAGAATCCCTAAGACTTAGCACTACCTCAGATGTAAGCAGTGGCCAATTAACCTGTTTTTTTTTTTAAATGAATGTTTTATTCAACCTTATCCCCTACTGTATCTCCTAATTGGAACCCTCTCTATCCCAGCCCATTTTTTCCAGACAGAGCACATAAGGACTGTCCTGGCCACCCTACTCTCAACCTTGACCTGCAACTGCCTCACTTCCTCACCACAAAGTTCTGTCCTTCTCATGCTCTCTTTCCTCCAAGATCTCTTGGTCATTCCTGCCCCTCTCCCTGGAATCTTTCCCTCCTCTTATCTTCTGTGTTCTTCAGCATAACTGACATTTGGTGGCTAATGGCTTCCCATTCTTTTCTTTTTTTTTTTTTTTAAATATTTTATTTATTTACTTGACAGAGATCACAAGCAGGCAGAGAGACAGGGAGAGAGAGAGGGGGAAGCAGGCTCCCCACTGAGCAGAGAGCCTGATGTGGGGCTCGATCCGATCCCAGGACCCTGAGATCATGACCCAAGCCAAAGGCAGAGGCCTTAACCCACTGAGCCACCCAGGTGCCCCACGGCTTCCCATTCTTAATTCTCTTGCAACATGGAATGCAGTCTTCCTTCCACCCAAGCGTAAGTTCCTTAGGGGGCAGAGCCTCTGTAGGCCTTCCAGGGCCTTGCCCTTAGAGTCTTCAGAAAAATTCTTTATTGTTGTGGATGATGGGTGTATTAATCAGAAACTGCTGGGTTTTAAGAACAGAAACTGAAACGAGCCTATTTTATTAAATCAAAAAGGGATGCATTGGCCTGCATAACTTAGAAGTCCAGATTGTATCAAAGACTCACTTTCTGCCTGTAGATACCTCTGTTTCCCTCTGCATTGGCTTTGTTTTCAGGTAAGGCTTTCCAGTCCTCATGGCAAGATGGCCTCCAGGCTTACCTTCCATTGGCTTAGTACCACTAGGGAGGGAACTTTTTCAAGGGTTCCAGAAAAAATCCTGGAGGTGCTTCTCACTGGCCTGGTTTGGGTCATGTGTCCATCCTGACTCAGCCACTGGAGCATCCTAATGGATGGCTAGGTATGGGTGACATACCCACTCCTAGATCTGGGATGGGGTTATCTACCTCCAACCGCATAGACTGGATTGGTTTCCCACAGGAAATTACTAGCTAGGAGCTATTATGAAAAGAAAGGGGAATTGCTAGGGGGCACCTGGGTGGCTCAGTGGGTTAAGCCTCTGCCTTCAGCTCAGGTCATGATCTCAGGGTCCTGGGATTGAGCCCTGAGTCGGGCTCTCTGCTCAGCAGGGAGCCTGCTTCCTCCTCTCTCTCTGCCTGTTCTGCCTACTTGTGATCTCTCTCTGTCAAATAAATAAATAAAATCTTAAAAAAAGAAAGGGGAATTGCTATTGCATATACAAAACAAAAGATGCAGGCTATAAGGATTTCCAGTGTCCACCTTCAGCAAGGACCTGAAGATACCGTAGGTCATCTTGCGCATTAGAATCATAGAGGAATTGTTTTGCTCCAGCTGGGTTTGGGAGATGTGCTCTTGGGGTCTGGACAGCAGCCCAGGGACAGAAGGAGGATCCTAGGATGAGGAACTGACTCAGTTCTGGCACTCACAAGCTCAGAAAAATTGTGACTCAGTTGTTCTAAGGTTAAAACATTTTTCTTTTTTTTCAGAGTTCCACAGGTGACTCTGTTATATCAGCAAGGTTGAAAAATTCTGCTCTGGGAAATGATGTTCTACCGCAGCAAGAAAGATTCTGATTAGCGCTTCAGCACAATGTCCCCTGTGTTAGAATTGGAATGTTTCTCCCTCTCTGTACAACTTTTCTGAAAAGGGTCACTGGAGTTTGCTCAGAGGCTGAACATGGGTGGGTGAATTGTGGGTGACCCCAAGGGCCCTGGGACCCAAGGACCAAGGGGGCCCAAGGACCCCAAAAGCCCCTGAAAATAACAATAGCCACTGTTTATTGAATGGCAACCGCAAGGCAAGCACTGTGCTTTATGGACTTCAGAGACTCAGTCCCTGTAAGTTTCAGTTTTTTCACAAACAATCCTTCCACGTGAGTATCATTAACATTAGCTCCATTTTACAGTTGAAGAAAGCGAGATTTGAAAAGCCTGGCCAAGGTACCCCACCGGGGAGTGGCAAAATGGGCATTGAGACACAAGACCATCTGATCCTGACTAGCAGGAGGCCTCAGAGAGGTGCATCACTCATGCCCCTAATGAAAAACACGGGTAGAGGGTGGGAGTGGGCCCCCCACCCCACCCTAGGTTTTTGGGTTGGGGAACTCAAGAGCACAGAGACAGGGTTCATCGCGGGATTCCTTAAATAGATTTTTATCAGAAAATGTGTGTGTGTGTGTGTGTGTGTGTGTGCGCGCGCGTGTGTGTAAAAGATATAGGCGGATGAAGCCCCAGAGAGCTATGCCCCCCCTTCAATTTAAACCCCCTGACTCCGACCTGTTTGGGTTCAGGGACCCCAACCTCTCCCCCTTCTGTCCCGGTGTCCTCAGCACTCTCCTTTCACATACATACTTTCTGCTTGCTTTTTAAATTCAGAAAAACTGCACCTCCCCTGGATTCAGAGCTAGAGCAAAAACCTTCCTCTCTCGGAATCCCTATTTACTTTGGGGTGCGCACTTGAATGCTGGGGGTGGTAATGGCACCGAGAGGGCTTCCCCGTTCTCGTCCGGCTCCCACGAGACCTGCAGAAATCGTTCCCGCCTACCCCGCCCCCCGGCCCCCTCCACCACCGCCCTTAGCCTGGCTCCCGGAGGGGAGTGTTATCCCGCCCGGAGTCTGGGCGCCTTGGCGGTGGCGGCTCCCCAGGGCCTGCAGGGAGAGCCCAGGCTGCGGCGCCTGCTCAGTTCGTGCTCACTGCGTCTAAGGCTCCCCCTCTCTGGCTCCGAGCCCAGCACAGAAGCAGGGAGGGGGGGCAGGAAGGCGGCGGAAGAGCCCACTCGGCCCGGGGCCCGGGGAACCGAGCTGGAGGGGGACCTCCAGGGGGCAGCACCAGGCCGCTAAGTAGGTCCTCTCTCTGCCAGCCTAGGGGTCTCCAGACAGCGCATAGGGAAGCCCCCTTTTAAGACTGCCGCACTGCCCGCCCCACCTCCATTTGTTCAGGATAAAGGTGGGAAAGTCTCCCACCACCACAAGGACCACCAGCTCCTGGTTGAGAAGCAGGTGGCCCACCACAACGCAAAGGGACGTTGGGGATGATCTGGCGATTATTTCCTAGCCTCAGTTTCCCCAAAGACATCTGGAAAGCCATAGTGTCATTGGTCAAGGCCGGAGGGTCAACGCTCCGCCTCTCCTGGGCGGCCTCTGCCCTGGCCAGCCCAGTCACTCCTCCCCTTAGCTCCCGCCCGGCTCCCACGGTCCCAGAGCTGGGCGGGAGGGCCCTGGATGACGGTGGCAGAACCCTGGCCCGACTCGCCCTCGCCCCCGCCCCGGGCCCGGGCTTCCCCAGTCCAGTCCTCTCCGGGGAGCCGCCTGAGCCGCGGTGCGCCTAGCTCTACGCGCCCCGAGACCTCCACCTGGGCGTCCCCAGCTCTTGGGCACGTTCGGGCTCCCGGCTTGGAACCAGGGAGGAGGGAGGGAGCCAGGGAGCAGCAAGCAACGACCCGGAAACGCCATATAAGGAGCAGGAAGGATCCCCCGCCGGAACAACCCTTATTTGGGCAGCACCTTATTTGGAACGGCCTGATATGGCCCGGCCGCTTCCGGCTCCGGGAGGAGGGGAGAAGGCGGAGGGAAGAGGCGGGGGTAACGCTGGGAACTCCGGAGCAGCCTGGGCCCCGGAGTCCTCAGCTGAGGCTTGGGTCCTAAGCTCTCTCGAGGCCTGGGCGCCCAGGGTGCGGGAATCGGCTCGGGGGCCAGAGTGCTGGACCGCGGTGCCCACAGCTCTGGGATAGGGGGCTTCACGTCACTCCGGGTCCTCCCGGCCGGTCTTGCCATATTAGGGCTTCCTGCTTCCCATATATGGCCATGTACGTCACGACGGAGGCTGGCCCGTGGCGTTCCAGACCCTTCAAATAGAGGCGGATCCGGGGAGTCGCGAGAGATCCCAGCGCGCAGAACTTGGGGAGCCGCCGCCGCCCGCTACCGTCGCCGCCAGCTTCCGCCGCCGCAGGACCGGCCCCTGCCCCAGCCTCGGTAGCAGCGCAGCGTCCACACCGGCCGGCGGCGAGGGCGAGCCTGGAGGCCCCACCTGCTCTCGCCACAGTGTCCCCCGCGGCCCGCATGTGACCCGGCCAGGGCCCCCGAGAGTGTGTCCCCCGCAGCCACGGCTCCGGGCTGCGCCCGCCCGCCCCAACACCAGCTCTCCCGCCCGCCGGTCCGGGATGGCCGCAGCCAAGGCCGAGATGCAGCTGATGTCCCCGCTGCAGATCTCCGACCCGTTCGGCTCCTTTCCTCACTCGCCCACCATGGACAACTATCCCAAGCTGGAGGAGATGATGCTGCTGAGCAACGGGGCTCCCCAGTTCCTCGGTGCCGCCGGGGCCTCGGAGGGCAGCGGCGGTAACAGCAGCAGCAGCGGCGGCGGGGGCGGTGGAGGTGGAGGGGGCGGCAGCAGCGGTAGCAGCAGCGGCGCCTTCAACCCTCAGGGGGAGGCGGGCGAGCAGCCCTACGAGCACCTGACCGCAGGTAAGCGGTGGCCTACGCCGAGGATTAGCCCCTTAGCCACCATCCCGGCTGGCAGTCCTTCCCCACCGCCTTGCAGCGCCCTCTTCACCGCAGCAGCAGTGTTCTGGACCTCAGGGATGCAAGTGGGATTTCCCTTCCCTTCCTCAGGGTCATGTGTTGGAGGGATGCCTGGGGACATCCACCCTCACCCTCACCCGCCTGGTCCCTAGCGGTGCGCAGAGGAGCTAGCTTCTGTTTTGGATGGAGAGCTCGGGCTGCGTGGGTGGGTGGAGAGGGGGGAGGGCTTGTTTTGAAAAGCGGAGCTGCGCCCCCCTTTCTCCAGACAGGCTTGCTTTGCCAGCCGCCTGTCCCCAAGGAAGGGCCGCGATTCGTGCCCAGGGATGTCCTGGCAGCTGGGGGTAGGGGGCGCGCACTAGCCACCGCGGAAGGGGTGCTGGCGGGAATCCCTCCGTGGCGCAGCCGCCGCTGCGGAGCGCTGGGAGCTGCAGTGGAGGGGGATTCTCCGTATTTGCGTCAGCTGTTGTTGAAATGGGCTCTGCCGCTGGAGCGGGTCCAGGAACATTGCAATCTGCTGCTATCAATTATTAACCAGCTCAGGAGTCAGTGGTAGCCAGCCCGACCTCTTGCCTCGCAGCTCGGGTCCTTCTCCTCCTCCAGTAATTGCTCTCCAGTAACCAGGCCTCCCCCTTCTCTCTCTCCTGCTAGAGTCTTTTCCTGATATCTCTCTGAATAACGAGAAGGTTCTGGTGGAGACAAGTTATCCCAGCCAAACCACCCGGCTGCCCCCCATCACCTATACTGGCCGCTTCTCTCTGGAGCCTGCACCCAACAATGGCAACACCTTGTGGCCTGAGCCCCTCTTCAGCCTGGTCAGCGGCCTTGTGAGCATGACCAACCCACCAGCCACCTCATCTTCAACACCATCTCCGGCAGCGTCCTCCTCCTCCTCCGCGTCTCAGAGCCCACCCCTGAGTTGTGCAGTCCAGTCCAGTGACAGCAGCCCCATTTACTCAGCGGCACCAACGTTCCCCACACCTAACACTGACATCTTCCCTGAGCCACAAAGCCAGGCCTTTCCCGGCTCTGCGGGCACCTCGCTCCAGTACCCGCCTCCTGCCTACCCTGCTGCCAAGAGTGGCTTCCAAGTCCCCATGATCCCTGACTATCTGTTTCCACAACAGCAGGGGGACCTGGGCCTGGGCACCCCAGACCAGAAGCCCTTCCAGGGCCTGGAGAGCCGTACCCAGCAGCCTTCACTCACTCCACTGTCTACCATCAAGGCCTTTGCCACACAGTCGGGCTCCCAGGACTTGAAGGCCCTCAACACCACCTACCAGTCCCAGCTCATCAAACCCAGCCGCATGCGCAAGTACCCCAACCGGCCCAGCAAGACGCCCCCTCATGAACGCCCGTATGCTTGCCCGGTGGAGTCCTGTGACCGCCGTTTCTCCCGCTCTGATGAGCTCACCCGCCACATTCGCATCCATACCGGCCAGAAGCCCTTCCAGTGTCGCATCTGCATGCGCAACTTCAGCCGCAGTGACCATCTCACCACCCACATCCGCACCCATACAGGCGAGAAGCCCTTCGCCTGCGACATCTGTGGGAGAAAGTTTGCCAGGAGCGATGAACGCAAGAGGCATACTAAGATCCACTTAAGGCAGAAGGACAAAAAATCAGACAAAGGTGTTGTGGCCTCTTCTGCCGCCACCTCCCTCTCTTCCTACCCCTCCCAGGTGGCTACCTCCTACACGTCCCCAGTTACTACCTCTTACCCATCCCCAGCCACCACTTCATATCCATCCCCTGTGCCCACCTCTTACTCCTCTCCCGGGTCCTCAACGTACCCATCCCCTGTGCACAGCGGCTTCCCCTCACCCTCAGTGGCCACCACATACTCCTCTGTTCCCCCTGCTTTCCCGGCCCAAGTCAGCAGCTTCCCTTCCTCAGCTGTCACCAACTCCTTCAGCGCCTCCACAGGGCTTTCGGACATGACGACAACCTTTTCCCCCAGGACAATTGAAATTTGCTAAAGGGAAAGGGGAAAGAAAGGAAAGGGGAGAAAAAGAAACACAAGAGACAACCTTAACCGCCAGGAAGAGGAGATGGCCACAGGAGGGGGTTCCTCTTAAGTGAGATGGAGGTTCTCAGAGCCAAATCCTCCCCCTCTACTCCACCCCAAGGTTGGCGTGGAAGGTCTGTTGGCCTGCAGTCCTTTCTGCCCACTTGTCCTTCCTCCCCAGTTCCTACACCCTTTGACTTCAGCTGCCTGAAACAGCCATGTCCAAGTTCTTCACCTCTATCCAAAGAACTTGATTTGCATGGATTTTGGATATATCATTTCAGTATCATCTCCATCGTATGCCTGACCCCCTGCTCCCTTCAATGCTAGAAAATCAAGTTGGCAAAAATGGGGTTTGGGCCTCTCAGAGCCCAGCCCTGCATCCTTGTACAGTGTCTGTGCCATGGATTTTGTTTTTCTTGGGGTACTCTTGATGTGAAGATAATTTGCATATTCTATTGTATTATTTGGAGTTAGGTCCTCACTTTGGGGGGCGGGGGGAAGAAAAGCCAAGCAAACCAACGGTGATCCTTTATTTTGTGATGATGCTGTGACGATTAAGTTTGAAGCTTTTTTTGAAACAGCAGTCCTTGGTATTAATCAGAGCATGTGTCAGAGTGACGTTCCGTTAACCTTTTTGTAAATATTGCCCGACTGTACTCTCACATGTGACAAAATACGGTTTGGTTTTTCTTCCTTTTTTTGAAAGTGTTCCTTTCTTTTCGTCCTTTTGGTTTAAAAAGTTTCACGTCTTGGTGCCTTTTGTGTGATGCGCCTTGCTGACAGCCTGACATGTGCAATTGTGAGGGATGTGCTTACCTCTAGCCTTAAGGGGGGCAGGGAGTGATGATTTGGGGGAGGCTTTGGGAGCAAAATAAGGAAGAGGGCTGAGCTAAGTCTCGGTCCTCCAGAATGTAAGAAAACAAAATCTAAAACAAAATCTGAACTCTCAAAAGTCTATTTTTTTAACTGAAGATGTAAATTTATAAATATATTCAGGAGTTGGAATGTTGTAGTTACCTACTGAGTAGGCAGCGATTTTTGTATGTTATGAACATGCAGTTCATTATTTTGTGGTTTTATTTTACTTTGTACTTGTGTTTGCTTAAACAAAGTGACTGGCTTATAAACACATTGAATGCGCTTTATTGCCCATGGGATATGTGGTGTATATCCTTCAGAAAAATTAAAAGGAAAATAAAATAGCTGCGGTTGGGTGCGTGTTTCCTGGGCTGGGGTGGGGGCCCTTTTGCTTTTTTAAGATTTATTTATTGAGCGAGGAAGAAGAGAGAGCGTGGGGGGAGGGGCAGGGAAAGAGGTTTTATTTTAAGATTTTATTTATTTATTTGACAGAGACTCAGTGAGAGGAAGCACAAGGGGGGCGCCTGGGTGGCTTAGTGGGTTAAAGCCTCTGCCTTCGGCTCAGGTCATGATCTCAGGGTCCTGGGCTCAGGTCATGATCTCAGGGTCCTGGGATTGAGCCCGGCATAGCATAGGGCTCTCTGCTCAGCAGGGAGCCTGCTTTCTCCTCTCTCTCTGCCTGCCTCTCTGCCTACTTGTGATCTCTGTCTATCAAATAAATAAAAAAAATTAAAAAAAAAAGAGGAAGCACAAGGGGGGTGGGGAGTAAGAAAGGGAGAAGCAGGCTTCCCGCTGAGCGGAGCCTGATGCATCCCGGGGCTCAGGGCCCTAGGTTAACGACTGAGCCACCCAGGCACCCCAGGGGAGGCGAGTCTTAAGCAGAGCCCCCTGGGAGGCTCCACGTGGGGCTGGAGCCAGGGTTTGAGTTGGGGCGCCATCTCACCATGGGAGATCAGGACCTAAGCTGAAATGGACAGTCAGTCGCTTTGCCGACTGTGCCACCCAGGGCCCCGCTTTTTCCATCTTTATTGAAGGCTTTGAAGGGCTTTTACTGAGAAAGGGAAATTCCTTTTTTTTTTATTTTTTAAGATCTTATTTTTAAGTAATCTGTACCCAATATGGGGCTTGAACTCACAACCAGAAGGTCACATGCTCTACTGACTGAGCCAATCAGGCACCCCCACTCAGAGTCATGCCTGCTGTGTGTCACTTGAGTGAATTCTTTGAGAACTGTGTGTTGGTTTCTTCTTGCTACTGGGCCTCAATCAGGGTGGATTGCAGCCTTATCTCGGTTAATTAAAGCTAAAGAAGGCCAGAGGCAGAAGTGGAACAGGAGTGCCCAGGGGCAGTGCTATTGTCTTAGCCCCAAATGTTTGGCTGGCCCTGCCCCTCCTTCTCTACCCAGGGCTGGAGAAAGCCATGTTCTTGGGAATCCCTGCTATATACATTTGGGGGAGATAAAGGATGGGCACAAGAGCTTTGGGAAATAGTAAAAAGGCTAGAGATGACTCAGCCTCTCCTTCCCATCTTCCACAGCCCCAGAAACCTGAGGGTGTCGAGGAAGCCTAGAAGAGGTGAGGGCCAGTTCTCAAGCCAAGAATCCTTCCAGGAAGAAATCTCATTACGTGCCAGCTGGAGCTGTGATCCTTGGCAGCTTCCAGGAATACAGGGCAGAGTGGGCAGGAGGTTGGCCTGGTATTTAAGGTTCCCATCCAGACCAGGTTTGTCCCCATTGTGTAGGAGGCCTGAGGTGCTAGGGTTCCCCAGCCCCAGCTCCCTGATGGTACATACTCATGGCTGGAGCAATTCATAGGGGCTTATTAGCATCTGTCTGCTCTATGAGAGGCCTTGAGCTGGTCACAACAATGTTGGTTGAGGAGACAGAGACATAAGCCAAAAATTGTAACATGGTGTTATGTTATATAATGCGGACAAGTGTAGGACTCTATGAGAGATGGACAAGGACGCCCAACCCACTCAGGAGCTTAGGAAAAGTGGAAAAACTGAATTGGGAAGGGTAAGTAGGAGTCAGCTCAATTGACTTGCTTTGTCTGTGAGCCAGGGAGGGTGTTGGTGACTCTTTGCCTAGGAGGGTGAATGGATAGATTATTGAATGCAAGCACTACCTTCAGCCCTGATTTGAGCCTTTCATGAATTGCTCTGACACTACCATCCATTGGTCATTTGGGTACAATAGATTTGATGTTCTGGAATTCCCAAGCCTTGGCTCCTCTCTCAACGTCTGATCTTCCCAGTCAAGGACAGGGAAGTATCTTCTATACCCAGTATGGCTATCAGGCCTTGTGTGGGGTTGACATCTAACCTGCTCCACTCCTTCTCCCTCTGAGGGTCTCCCAGATTACCCATGGAAAATGCTTCTGGAGGGGGTGCCTGGGTGGCTCAGTGGGTTAAAGCCTCTGCCTTTGGCTCAGGTCATGATTCCAGGGTCCTGGGATCAAGCCCTGCATCGGGCTCTCTGCTCAGCAGGGAGCCTGCTTCCTCCTCTCTCTCTCTCTGCCTGCCTCTCTGCCTACTTGTGATCTCTGTCTGTCAAATAAATAAATAAAATATTAAAAAAAAAAAAAAAGAAAATGCTTCTGGAGCCAGGGCAATTCTAGCAATCTCCTAGCATTAGCCCAATTCTTTCTTTTCCATTCTAGCCCTCAACTACCAACCCTGTTGGTCTCTGCCCTTTCCCATGATATCAGACTCCTCAGCCTGGAACAGCATAGCTAAGGGCACATCCCTATGAGATCCCGGCAAAACTGTCAGTCCTGATGAGACAATATTTGTATTGACACACCTTTTCCCAGCCCCACCTACCCCTCCCCATCTCACTCTGGGCCCAGAAACACAAGTCCGTGCCTGTTACACATTCTTAATAATTCCTCACCACAGACTACCAAGGCGGGCAGTGGGGGGGGGGGGGGGGGGAGAGAGAACATGGCAAGAATAAAGTATGAAAGAAGGGGCAAAAAGATTCTGTTCCTCTAAAGCAGAAAATCTCTATGTTATTATTACGATGCATCAGAATCAGATTTCCAGGCCCCCTTCCTAGGGCATCTTATTCTTGAGGTCTGGGATGGGGACCTGGAACTGGTCTTCTTAACAACCACGCCCAGCAATTCTGATGCAGATGGCTTGTTGAGAAATTCTTCAATGATTGCTAGTTAATTTTTATTAGTCCTGTCACCAGGGTTCCTTTGGATTCTGCCACTAGAAACTCAAGTTTCTCCGCACAGCTGAAATAGAGCAAGACTCAAAAATTGTCCCATTTTACGGTCCTATAGTATAAAAAAAAAAAAAAAGGAAAATGTTCATTTTAACTCCTGCTCCTGTGAGGGAAATCTAAAACCAAGGGCATAGGGCAGTGCTGATAAAAGCTCTATCATCATCAAGGCTGAGGTTTAGGAAGGGACCCAGATAGTGTTGAATAATTGACTGTTATCTGGAGGCATTGTCCAGGGCCTCAGGGATGTGGAGGACAGAGGGGATTGGGGTGGGAGAGCCAAGGGGGCAGGGAAACCTGGCCAGCCAAAGGTAGGATTAGATTCTGAAGAAAAAGAAGCAGCAGGTTTTAAGGACCCTTAACCCTTCTTCCTAGTACCTGAGAGATACTCTTCTCTCTTGAATTTTAAGAATGTTGAGCCTCATCTTTTTGGAAAGATTCTAAGCACTCAGAAAGACATAGCTTAGCCTGGTTGTCAGACTGGGTTTAAGGTGTGCTTCTTTTTTATTCCCCCCCAAAGATTTTATTTATTTACTTGACAGACAGAGATCACAAGTAGGCAGAGAGGCAGGCAGAGAGAGATGGGGAAGCAGGCTCCCCACTGAGCAGAGAGCCCCATGCGGGGCTAATCCCAGGACCAGGAGATCCCGAAGGCAGCCGAAGGCAGAGGCTCAACCTACTGAGCCACCCAGGCGCCCGTAAGGTGTGCTTCTTTCTACCTCCCCCTTGGAACCTCCAACCCAGGAAGAAATGGAGTCAGGAATGGGTACTATAGGATCAGAGGTAGTTTCTGCAATGTCCTCTTCTCTCCCCATTCCTGCTCTTTTCCTTGGTTCAGCCACACTTGGTGTAGTTTGAGAGGGGAAGACTGAGCAGAGTGATATCTCAGTGGTCCCAAGGGAAATGAGGCAAAATCTAAGAGGATCAGGTGTTGAGCAAATAAGGTTGCAACATTTTACTCGTAAGCCTCCAGGTGCTAATAAGATTTTTGCACCCAAATAGTAAATCTAGTTCTCTACTGTAGTGATTTTTCTTCCCATCTCCTTTTTCCATTACCAGAACCTAGGAAAGCCTTATGAGGCAAAGCTTACTGGAGAAGTTCTCTTAGGTCAAATCAGCAGCTTGGCTCCTCATTTGCAAGAAAATCTATTTCATCTCTCTTTTTAGGAGCTCTCTCCAACAAGCCCATTCTCCTCAGTGCTTAGGTTGTTTATTATTATTATTTTACCTTTACTGAGGGGCAGCTGATACAGAATAAATTGTACAATTTGATGAGTCTTGATATATGTGTTCACAGGTAAAACTGTGACCACAATTAAGATAATGAACATATCTGTCACCGCCCAAACTTTCCTTGTACCCCTCTCCTTTCCTTCTTCCATTCCTGTCCCTGGGGCAACCACTGATCTGCTTTCTCTCTCTGTATAGATCAGTTTGCACTTTCTGCTTTCTGGAGTTTCATGTAAATTTAATAATTCAATATGTACTCCTTTTGGTCTGTTTTTTTTTTTTTTTCCTCTCCTTTTTATTTCTGAGGAGTATTTCACTCTATGGCTATAGCACAATTTGTTCACCCTTTCACTGTGGATGGATGTTGGGGTTCATTTCCTTTGGGATTATTATAAATAAAGCTGCTATGAACATCTGAGAACAAGTCTTCCTGCGAATGTGTTCCCATATGCTCCAAAGGGCACCCCCCCCCCATTCTGGGCCCTTTTTTCCCACCATGTCCCCATTTGCTCACCTCCCTCTTGCTAGAAACAATAATCACCCATCTTCCCCCACACTCACACAGTTAGGGCCAGCCTCTTAAGAGATCTGCTTCATTTAATTTTTCCTCACGTCGTGCTCGCTTCAGCAGCACATATACTAATTTTTCCTCACGTAAACAGAGCCAGCCCCTTCATCATTTTTATTGCCCTATTTCAAACTCCCTCCCATTTGTTTATACCTTCCTGGTAACGAGACATCTAAGGCTAAGCAAGGTAAGCTATTGTTACTTATTCAGCTTGGCAAATGTACATGAGTCCTTGGTGATACTTTTCTAAGGTACCCGGTAGTGGGTGGGCTACATACTGATGAAGCACTTCGACCTCAGAGGAAAGGGCTAAGCTCAGATGGTGTGAGAGGCTGCCCTGGGATACTTGTCCTGAGAGGTTATCTGTCCACGTTATCTCTGTCTCCTGTGGGCTCTTACCTGGATGGGTTTTCTGGAACACAGGCCCCACTCACTCACTAGTTGTCCAAAAAAACTTATCCTTCTGAATTCCCACCTCTCAGTTCTGAGGTAATGTTTTATTTTTATGTTTTGTTTCCTTTTTGTTTTTAAGATTTGATTTCTTTATTTGAGAGAGAGAGTGCGCACACAGGCCAGGGGAGAGGCAGAGGGAGAGGGAGAAGCAGACTCCCCACCGAGCAGGGAGCCCACTTCAGGACTCCATTCCAGGACCTGGGGATCATGACCTAAGCCAAAGGCAGAGTCAAAGGCAGATGCTTAACCAACTGCCACTCAGGCACCCCAGTTCTGAGGTAATGTTGTAACTACAACTTATCTCTCTCTTCTTTGGGCCCAGGGAACTGCAGAGCAGCCTGAGAGTGGAGAGGACAGCTGAGCCTCTGTGGTCTCAGCTGTGATAATCTGGCATTTTTTCCTGCCTGGGTATATTGCGGGGTTGGGGTGAGGAGAGATGGCTTTACTTATTTTAGAATATTATCCTTAACAGTTATCCTTCCAGACAGGCAATAACAAATGTTGGTGAGAAAATGGAAAAATTGGAACCCTGATACCTTGCTGGTGGACATGTAAAAAGGTACCACTTTAGGAAATAGTTTAGTTGTTTCTTTTTCAGCAGGGGGAGTGGGAGAGAGAGAAGCTGGCTTCCCATTAAACACAAGCAGGGGGAGTGGGAGAGAGAGAAGCAGGCTTCCCACGGAGCAGGGAGCCCTATGGGGGGCTCAATCCCAGGATCCCTGGGATCATGACCTGAGCCGAAGGCAGACTCTTAACGACTGAGCCACCCAGGCGCCCCAGTTGTTTCTTATAAAGTTAAACATACTTTCACCATATGACCCAGCAATTCCATTCCTGGTTATGTCCTCAGGACAAATGAAAGCACGTTTGTACAAAGATATGAATATGAATGTTCATAGCAACATTATTCATAATAGCCCCAAAGTGGAAATGATCCACATGCATATTCAACCAGTGAATGGATAAACAAGATGTGGTATATCCAAACAATGAAATACCATTCTGCAATATGTGTGCTTTAACATAGATAAACCTCAAAAACATTATGATTAAAAATGTTTGGTGCACACTGTAAAATTTAAACATTATGATTAAAAATGTTTGGTGCACACTGTATGATTGCATTTTTATGAAATGTCCAGAAAAAGTGAATCTACAGAGACAGCAAATTAGTAGACCCTGGGGTAAGGGGAGGTATTGACTGCAAAACAGCTTGCTATTTTGAAGATGGTGGAAATGTCCTAAAACTAGATTGTGATGTTCGAACAACTGTAAGTTTACTAAAAGTCATTGAGTTGTAGAAATGGATGAATTTCATGATGTATAAATTATACCTCAATAAGGGTATTTTTAAATCCCTTGTACTTCAATAAAACTAGATTTTTTAAATAATACTTTCTTTTTTTTTTTTTTTTGAAGATTTTTATTTATTCATTTGACAGAGATCACAAGTAGGCAGAGAGAGAGAGGAGGAAGCAGGCTCCCGGCAGAGCAGAGAGCCCCATGCGGGGCTCAATCCCAGGGCTCTGGAATCATGACCTGAGCTAAGGCAGAGGCTTTAACCCACTGAGTCACCCAGGCGCCCCTAAATCTAGATTTTAAAAATCTTTGCCTTCCCTGGTCTCTGAGTGCCCACCCATTCTCTAGGTGGGCTATGCAATGTTAATTCTACCCTACAGACCGGTCCTCCATCCTTGAGTGCGAATCTCTTGGACCCTCTCTCCTGCTAGCTGCCCTGGCCTGTGCTCTGACCAGACTCATAGCCCTCTAAGACTGGGGTGCTGATTTGCAGGCTGGAGGCCAAAGGTCTGGCCCTAGGGTAGAGGTCCTCCTTACTCTTGTATAGGGATTCATTTTGAAGGAAGGGACTTTAAAAATCTGGGGAGGCAAATGGGTAGAAATGCTTCTATGCTGAAGTGTCTTCTCCTATCCCTGTGACCCAGGTAAATTAGTCTGCCCTTCGGGGCTGGAGTGCCTCCTCCTTTCCCAAACAAACCAAGAAGCCCAGTTTCCACACAACCAGTAATGGGTGCTCTCCTCAGAGAAAATGATTTCAGCCTCTTCCAAAGCTTATTTCTCCTCAGAACCAACTTCTCATCCCAGAACCTTTTCAGATCCAATAACCAGACTCCTGAGAACCAAACTGTTCATCCTTTATTCAACCAATGAGTGGAGCATCTACTGTGGGCGAGTTGGTCCAGGGGATTTGGAGGGGGTCTGGGAGAATGAGAGAAAAAATCTATCCCCGTCTGCCAATCACCTTTGAATCTATTTTTTTAAAAGATTTTGTTTATATATTTGACAGACGGAGATCACAAGTAGGCAGATAAGCAGGCAGAGAGAGAGGAGGAAGCCGACTTCCCGCTGAGCAGAGAGCCCGACTTGGGGCTCGATCCTAGGACCCTGGGATCATGACCTGAGCCGAAGGCAGAGGCTTTAACCCACTGAGCCACCCAGGTGCCCCTGAATCTATATTTTTAAAGATTGTATTTATTTATTTATCTTAGAGAGAGAGAGTGGGAGGGGGG
Source organism: Mellivora capensis (assembly GCA_004024625.1). Lineage (NCBI taxonomy): Eukaryota > Metazoa > Chordata > Mammalia > Carnivora > Mustelidae > Mellivora > Mellivora capensis. The sequence continues at coordinate 254 of PISX010013195.1, read as the reverse complement.
AACAGACGGAAAGGGACAAACAGACTCTCTGTGGGGCTCCATGCAGGGCTGGATGTCACGAACCTGAGATTATGACCTGAGCCTAAATCAAGAGTGGCACGCTTAACTGACTGAGCCACACAGATGCCCCAACTCTGAATCTCTTTAGAGCCAACTGTGAGTTTCCTCAAACTAGCTACTCAAAGACAGTGACTCTCCTCTTGCTGCCTTGTCACAACCAATTTTCAGTCATCTCAACACCAACATCTCCAACT
>PISX010013194.1:0-57747 GCA_004024625.1 Mellivora capensis | reverse complement strand
TCCTTGCTCCGCAGGGAGCCTGCTTCTCCCTCTGCCTCTGCTTGCCACTCTGTCTGCCTGTGCTCGCTCTCTCTCTCTCCCTCTCTCTCTGACAAATAAATAAATTTAAAAAAAAAAAAAGTGTTTTAATCACCCTAGTCAATATTTCACAGAAAATGGCATATACCTCTCAGAAATAACAATTTCATTGTTGAGTGGGCTCTCTGGTTGAATCCTTTTCTTGTTATAGTCTATATATCTAAGTATGTGTCTGACTAGGTCATATTTTCACTAATTTTATATTCAGAAATTAGGAAGTGATGCATTTCTTCCTGCTTTCTCCTCTCTTTATATTCTTTAAGGACAAAGATTTCTTTGGTTATTGTATTCAGCAACCCCACCCAGGATGTAATAGAAATTCTATGAAGTTCTATAAAATCCTATAAAGTCTGATCAACAGATAAGATGACCCCTCTTATTTATCATGAGGCCTCTGATTAGAGGTCTTCTAAGGAAATAAAATTTGAAATAGATTTGCATGGAATTTACCTCCATGTGGAACATTTCATATCCAAATTCATGGAAAATCTAATAATAATTGCATTATGGAGCATCTTTCCCTTCTGCCCCATGAACACATTTACAACATAAACTCAGCCTGTTAGAACCATTATCATCTCTCTTTATAGAAATAAATTGAAAAGTACTGCCCAGTAATATTACAGTATAATGCACCCCATGAAACAAAGCTCTTGCCAAAGGAATTCAGAACTCCTGGTTCCTCTGGCCTATGTCCTAGAAATCACCACCCCCTCATCAATTTTCACCTGTTACCCTGGCAGATTACCAGGTATAACAGTAAGGAGAATGAAAACAATTTACTCCGGGCACCCTAGCCAAGTTGCTATTAAATCATCTCTGTCCTCTGTCCTTACTTGAAGGCCCTAAGACTCTTCGCATCCTATTTCCTGTCCTTACAAACATCACGTAAACTATATTCAGCTCATTCCGTAACTTGCCACCACTTGTAGGTCCCTGAGTCACAAAATCAGCATAGTCACCTATGTGACAGCCAAAAGATTCTAGGATTCTGTGCAAAGGGTTCATGTCCTTAAGAGGAAATAAATGAATGTAGCCATGTACAGGAAGAAATGCCCTTGGCTGCTATGATCAAGAGGGAAAACTGAAAGTTACATATATGTGTGTCTATGTGTGTACATACAACACTATGTCATAAAGTTACATATATAATTTTCTTAAGTTTACATATATAATTAATTGTGGGAAATTTGAAGATACTACATATAGGTAGTGTGATCATGCTGTTAAGGGTATATGAGGATAAGGAGAATTTCAGAATAGATTCAGTATCCTCATATGCTCTTAGCAAGATGATCATGCTACTTACACATAACACTATTTTCAAGATTTCCCACAATTAAAAAGTAGTGCCAATTCAAAAAGGAAAAGCCGAAAATACTTAGTGTTCAGCATCTCAGGGAATAAAAGGATGCCAGGTGTCACTTCAAGCCTCCAGCTCCCACAAGCTCTGTCTTCACCCAACCTGGCATGTAACTCAGCACCACTTTCAGTTCTCCCAATTTGTATGAAAGCATTAAAGAGCAATAGAGTAGGTTTCCTTAAGCAAGGAAGGAAGTTACATTGCATAGCCCACCACAACATTGTAAAGTCATTTCATTAGATGCCGGGGGCTGGGAGGGAAATGGGGGAAATGAGGAGCTATTTAATGGGTATAGAGTTTCAGTTTTCCAAGATGAAAATGTTCTGGAAGTTAGTTGTACAATAATGTGAATAGACTTAACATTACTCAACTGCACACTTAAAAATCACCAAGAAAATGTTGTGCTATGTGTTTCCACCACAAATTTAAAAAGTTAATGCAAAAAAAGAAAACTGTCTTTAGAGCTTTCTGCTATCCCTACTCATCTTTTTTTTTTAAGATTTTATTTATTTGACAGAATGAGAGAGATCACAAGTAGGCAGAGAGATGGGGGGAAAGCAGGCTCTCAGCCCCATGCGGGGCTCGATCCCAGGACCCTGAGATCATGACCTGAGCTGAAGGCAGAGGCTTAACCCACTGAGCCACCCAGGTGCCCCCCCCACTCATATTCTAAGAATTGCTGCAAAGATTCACTTCTAAGAATTGTGGCAAGGATTCACTTATCTGAGGCTAACTTCATATGCAACCTAATGCTCCCTCCTTCCCAAATTTCTCCCCAGGGAACTTAAAGTTTCTCATCCCTTTATGTCTACAGTCATTCACCACAAACCCTAAATGTCATTAGACAAAACAAAGTACCCCTGACAGCAGGATGCACTGTCGTTGGAAGGCATTGGACGTTTATCCCAGCCAAAGAAACTCATCAGAGCATTTGTTAAATACATATGTTTCCCATCCGAACACAAATTCTGATGAAGAAGAGTATTAAGATATTTAGGTTTAGGGCGCCTGGGTGGCTCAGTTGTGAAGCGTCAGCTTTCAGCTCAGGTCATGATCCCAGGGTCCTGGGATCGAGCCCCACTTTGGGCTCCCTGCTCAGAGGTAAGCCTGCCTCTCCCCCTCTCCCACTCCCCCTACTTATATTCCTTCTCTCTCTGTCTCTGTCAAATAAATAAATAAAATCTTTAAAAAAAAAAAAAAAAAAGAGATACTTGGTTTTATACCCGCCCAAAAAAGTATAGCTCTAGGTAATGACATGTTCTGTACAATATAGAACACTGCCACCGCTTGTCACTTGTGTTTTCGTGTGTGCGTGTGTGTAGCATCCCAAGGTCTGCCCTGAGGGTGACTCCCTCTTACCTTCTTATAACCCCGCAAAATAAGAGAGGACATATGACCACCAGCATTCATTGAATAAAATGAAAGTGTTTGCCTGAGGAAACAGATTCTTAAAATTCAAACACAAGAATTGGGTTTCCAGGGCAAAAATGGAGCTATCAATGGGTTTATATCATGTGACATTTGAAACATTGGTGTTCATGAATTAATCAGTCATGCATAGGTAAAGATAGCATTTAACACATGTTCACATTGAAAACTAAAAAATAGGGCACCGGGGTGGCTCAGTGGGTTAAAGCCTCTGCTTTCAGCTCAGGTCATGATCCCAAGGTCCTGGGATCAAGTCCCACATTGGGCTCTCAGCTCCGTAGAGAGCCTGCTTCCTCCTCTCTCCCTGCCTGCCTCTCTGCCTACTTGTGATCTCTGTCTGTCAAATAAATAAATAAAATCTTTAAAAAAAAGTATTTAAGAAAACTAAAAAATAATGTAAGACAATACTGGTGGTAACAAAATGAAAAAAATCTATTAGCTTTTTTTTTTAAGTTTTTTGTTTTGTTTTGTTTTGTTTTGTTTTTTGAGACAGAGATCACAAGTAGGCAGAGAGACAGGCAGAGAGAGGAGGAAGCAGGCTCCCCGCTGAGCAGAAAGCCAGATGCGGGCCTGATCCCAGGACCCTGGGATCAGGACCCGAGCCGAAGGCAGAGGCCCCAACCCACTGAGCCACCCAGGCGCCCCTCTATTAGCTTCTTGGAATAAAAATTAACACATATTTTTGCTTTAATGCTCATTGCTTCACTTCAACTATTCTGTCGAGAGGCTTTCGTAGTCATCATTCGCTGGGAACAAGCAAAGAATAAATAAACTCTTCATGTTGACAGTGAATTTCTTTTCACATTAGAAGAAAAAAATTTCCTTATTTTATCCATAATTACTACCTCATCCCACACTCTGGATACATTTCTCCCACACTCTTGCCTAAAGGATGAACTACTGCATCCCAAAGACAAGGAGTCCAAAGATACTTGATTTGAAAGTGAGAAGATAAAGGTATTCTTCATGCACTAGAGCACATGTCCTGTGGAATCACAGAAACGACCCTTCAGACTCCCTTAATGCTTTGGTATCTAGCCTACACACAATACAGCCAGTTCTAAGAAGGTTAAATCAAGATATTCTCCTAATAGCAACTCAAGCCAACTTTGAAGCACATTTTTCCAAGACCCAGATTGAGGTTGGGATGAGGTCAGAGCCCAGGAGGGGGCACTTGTTCCACACTCACCCCCTATCCTCCTCTCCACCCCATCCCGCAGCTGCCTCAGGATGGAACTTGTAAGGGCTTTAAATTACACACAGTGTGAGTGAATCCCTACTACCCCTGGTATCCACCCCAATCATCAGGACAGATTTAACAAGATGAAGTAAGAGAGAAACCGCAGGCTCCTGTTCCAAGAATGCTGGCTTGAGCCACACTATCCCATCTCTGCTCTCTGCCTGGGAGTTTATAGCAAGCTCCTCCTGAAATGGACTCCCGTCCTCTGGAAAGTGCCCCGTGGGAAAGAACCAAGCCAAGCATCTCTCTGCAAGGGGCAAAGCCAACTTGAGTGCTTCCGTTTTCTACTTGGCTTCTTCAAATACTACTGGCCCCATCTACTTCAAAAAATGTAAGAATTTAATTTTCCTCTCCCCAGCTTCCCACACAGAAGATTATATTTAGGAAGCTAAATATTCTACAGTTGCTGAGCAGACTTTTTATTTATTCCTTGAATCTCAGTATTATCTTTATGGGGGGGGGGGTGCATGGAGGTATCTGGTTTGAATTTATGTTGCACTTCAATGTCCCCAAATGAAAAGGTATAATTTGTTAAAACTAAAAGGAAAAAAACATCATCAGGACCAATCACAATATTTGAAAACTCTGTTATCTTAGATTTAAAACACTTCTGAAAATATTTTAAGAATTGGCACTTCTATAGTATCTACCGGATGGCCAGAGTCAACACTAGTCATTGTACCACATATCTTTATAGAACTGAAATGAAGGATATTTAAGTCACTTTTATTAATGTACGCAATATTAAAAGGAGAGATTACTCAAGAGTGTCTCAAACTTTTCCAATAAACCATCTTATTGGATGGCTATTAGGCTTCTCAAAATAAGCAAATAAATAAATAAAAGTAAGATACCATAGCTCCAAGGTATCTGGCTATATTTTCCATGTGGTCACAGCAGCCAACGAATGATAAAATACTTTTCAACATGCGTATGAGGAAGAAAATGCAGACATTTTCAGTGTTTTCTATGGGATTATTTCCTAATTGCATTTCCAGATGGATGTTCAAGACCAGCATAGCAGAATTCTAAGAATTCTAAGAATACTAAGACTTCCCTATTTGCTATCATTTTCCTTTCCAAGATATCAAGCAATACACTAACAATAAGATCTGAAAGAAATTTCTGGAGAGACTGCTTGGATAACAAGATATTACAGCACACAACTGAAGCTAGGAAATTGTTTATTTGTGGAGCTGACATCAGTTTCTGGACTTACTAGACTCTGTCTGAGAAAAGGCAAGTTCAGTGTGTACCACGGAGACACCTGTCACTGTCTTCTCAGATTAGATGAGAGGACGTTAGGAAGGATTGAAGCTATTGCTCAATTTGGCTTAAAAAATAAAGTCATATTGTTTTCAAAGTATCTTAGCTTAATGAAAAGAAGAGAAAATGTATCCCTGTATCCCTAACTCAAATATCCAAAGAGATGCTTCTCTTGTCAGTTTACACATACAAAAATAAATTACTAGTTCTTAAATACTTCATTTAAAAAAATGATTTCACTAAAGAAGGAAATTAACATGAAGTGAGCAATCATTTTGCCAAGCACTACACTAGATCTACTCATTACCACATTTAAATCTCACAATAGTGTGAGATCAATATTGTCTCCACTTTGCAGTTCAGAAAAGTGAGGTTTAGAAGAAGTAAATAATATGCCCCACATCGTGAAAATGGTATGTAGCTGAGATCCAAATTCAGGACAATCTAATGCCACTGCCCCTATTCCAGCCTTAAAATTCCCATTAAGGAAGTTTGTTACAATTTACTTGTTACCATATTCTCCACATGATTATGAAAGCATATTCTTCATTGCAATGCAATTAAGACCAGATTACAGCTCAGCTTTGGATCATCTATAGGTCAAACAATGATCTATAAAACACAACAATACGGTTAAATTTTAAAACAAACATGATGCCAACTCAGACCATCCTTTAGAACAAAGAGGGAAGTTGGGCATACCCTTGTTTTCCAATAGAAGGAAACTGGAGCCTAAAGAAAAAAATCATGATTTTCAATCAATATTAGAAGTGGACATAGAGGGACACCTGGGTGGCTCAGTTGGTTGGACGACTGCCTTCGGCTCAGGTCATGATCCCGGAGACCCAGGATCGAGTCCCGCTCCCAGCTCCACGGGGAGTCTGCTTCTCCCTCTGACCTTCTCCTCGCTCATGCTCTCTCACTGCCTCTCTCTCAAATAAATGAATAAAATCTTTAAAAAAAAAAAAGAAGTGGACACAGAATTGAGCCTCCTTTCTTTGGACTTTGTGTGCTAAACCAGCTCTACCCAACTACTGCCTCTAATAGCCAGAGAGAATTTAGAAACCAAATTCTAGGAAAGGAATCCGCATAAAATAGAATCAACCTACCCATTGCCCCCTAGCTGAGGCCTAAGGCCCACAAACAAACATTATAAAGAGATGCTCCTTTTAACACCTACCTTACCCCAAAGTCTCTTGCCCAACCTTTTGCATTAATAGAGACATCAAGAGAAATGTTTGTCACAGCTATTCTTGCACAGGGCTTTTTTTGGCTTCTGTGAAAATAGAAGCAACATGAATTACATGCTCCAACATGTCCACATTCTTGGCAAAGCAACAGAAAAATCTAGGGGGTTAAATTGGTGAGACAGTATCTATCAAATAGCTACTTTATAGCTCCATTTTATAAACAACACAAGAATGCGTAAGATGTATCAGAAAGTCAGAACCGACCTGACAACGTTGTCCTATAACCACATTATGGCAACCTCACAAACCAGAAACAAACAAACAAAAAAACCCTCTAACTATCAAAGTAATTTAACCAGTCCACGGGTTTCCCAAAAGCTATAAGGGAAAGAAAGCTATCAAGATGCAGAATCCCAGATTGAGTCGGAAATAGCAAATTTACTCAGACCAAAATCTGACCTCAGGTTTCTCATCTCTGAAGTGGAGACATAATAGTTAGCTTACACGATTATGGCGAGGATCACATGAGATTATCTGTGGGGACACGTCACTTGCCTAGCGACACTCCGTATGCATGGTGGGATTTAAATCTGAGGCTATGCAGAGAATAGCGCTGGCAGTAATCACCCGGCATCATTTATTTTTCATTTGGCAAGTTTTGAAGGCTCCTGTAGAGATAATGACTCAGTTTATCCTGGAGCAAATAGTGACAACCACAAGGCACTTCCTCTGCCTTTGTGACCTAACTTTTATTCTTCCATAGAGGATTATGATGGTTGGTAAAATTTCAAGAGCCATCACTGTGCGATGAAAGCACACGACACTCACCATGAAGAAGGTCTGTTCCACAGAATGGATTGCTCCTTTTCTACATAAAGCATTTTCATTGCTTTCAATACAGAGACTTCCTGCTGCAGAATGCCTTAAATTTATACGCTTATGCTAAGCATGGAAAGAAGAATCTGGTTTTAGATGTGATTTTCTAACTTAGCTTTCCCCCTCTCAATTCTCACCATTTTGTTTTTGAGTCATTCATGCCCTGGAGTATAGAATAAAGGTAGCAGGCTACCACCCCAGGCAAAGGGGACCCTAATCAAATGGTTAGGACATGGACAACTGGCAAATGTTTATAGCAAACTCGATCATATCCTTCACCCAACAAACAAGCACTTACTTAAATGATTTTAGGTGTGAAACTGGGATTGTTCCCTCTATTCATGAAGACGTAAAACAATACCATATTTTAAGGGTAGGGAATTGGGGTATCAAAACCCATGAATCAGAGAGTAGCATCTCAACTGCTTATCTTGTTAAGGATCAATGAAGATGAAATAGTGAAATAGTCTCATTGGATTAAAATAACTAAATAGACCTAATTTCATATATATATATACATATATATGTATATATATATATATATATTTACACATAGGAATTAAAACCATAAAAATCCAAATGGATCTTGAGATGCTTTAACAGAAAAATTGTCTAGAAAATTGCCAAGGGCGTTATGAATATCCTTTAAAGAATGATCTGTGAGGGGCGCCTGGGTGGCTCAGTGGGTTAAGACTCTGCCTTCAGCTCAGGTCATGATCCCAGTGTCCTGGGATCGAGCCCCACATTGGGCTCTCTGCTCCTCGGAGAGCCTGCTTCCTCCTCTCTCTCCCTGCCTGCCTCTCTTGCCTACTTGGGATCTCTCTCTGTCAAATAAATAAATAAAATCTTAAAAAAAAAAAAAAATGATCTGTGAAACAGGGAAGACCATCAATGTTCCCAAAGGAAAAAAATTTTTTGTCAATACAAAACAAGTAGAATTAATGGGACGCCTGTGTGGCTCAATTGTTAAGTGTCTGCCTTCGGCTCAGGTCATGATCCCAGGATCCTGGGATCCAGCTCCCTGCTCAGCGGGAAGCCTGCTTCTCCCTCTCCCACTCCTGCTGTTTGTGTTCCCTCTCTTGCTGTGTCCCTCTCTATCAAATAAATAAATAAAATCTTTTTTAAATAGTAGAATTAATGAGCCATTGTTTGATGGAGAACAGAACCTGAGCATGTTTTTATTGTTTTATTTCCAAAACATGTATACTCATTATTTTCACCTAACTGCCACAATAATTAATGAAATAACTTTGAGGCGACAATAAAATAAAGAAGAAGAAAAAAACTGGGCCTTGGGGGAGAAATATCTCGTTTTTATCTTATAATCCCAACTATACCACCAGTAGCACATGCACAGCCGTTTTGTGAGGACAGAATCAAAGTGGGGAAAGTTGAGTATATAGAACACACCGGGCAGCAAAGCAGACTGAGAGCTGAATCGTTCTCCGTGGTGAGAAAAAGTGATATTGGAACAATGTTAGCTATCAGGAACTAGGGGAGCTGGGTTTAAGACCCTGCAAGGGGAGCAGGAGAAGGAGGAGATAAGATGGCTAATCGGAAGCAGCAGAAGAAATCTTCGAGAACAGCTCTGCCCTTTGACAGCTGTGTGGTGATCAGCATAACCCTCCCACCTTGTGGCGCTGTCCAGCAATCTCTGCATAACCATCCCCTTCTGTTCAGTGGGCTTTCTGTTGGAGGGCTGTGACGATGCCCAGGACCATGGCAGAGGTAAGAAGGAGGACTCTCCTCCGAGCAGCCTAGTCACACTGGAGTCTTGCTGGGTTGATTTTTTTTTTTTTTTTAAGAGATCATTCCAGTACTGGAACACAGGCTTTTCTGATCTGACCTGGCTACTTCTAGGTTTTTAACTCTGTGCACTGGGTACTGAAATCAGAACTTGAACCCATCAAAAAGGACATTGTTTGGGTTGCACAAGGGCTCATTCTTGGTTCTTCCCAACTCAGTTGGGGGGGGGGTGACGAATGTGAATGATGTCAGGATACCAGTCACACCTGCAAATGGGAAAAGCTGTGGGGTGTAAGACAATGGGGGACATCAGGCCTGATAGGAAGTGAGGATGCAGATCCCTCCTAAAGGCTTTCAAAATCCATACTTAGAGGGGGGAAAAAAAGTAGTGACTAAGTAAATATCTGTGTGCCAGATTCACGACTCCTATTAGGTTTGTCTAAGTGTGACTGCAAAGTGAGGTACTCAAGAGCACGTCTGACCCATGGCCAATATCCACGTCTCCCAGGAAGAGCCTCTTCCTAAAGCCATCCTTGCCTGGAATCACCATATATCATCTAAAGAAAACTGAAATGTCATAAGTCAGCTCCTTTCAAAGGATTCTGGTGTACTAAAATGGGATCTCTTTGATAGAGCATCCGTAAACTATGCACACAAAATAGTTTTTCTGTGGACCAAAAACACACAGTATTCAGAATGTTTACCTTAAAATAATTATATTCTACTGAAAGTTGTCAGAGGACTGGGGAGGGGCTGGGGGGGGAGAAAAGAAGATTATTCTGAAGCCTCCTCTCCACCCCCCACCCTCCATCCATGACAAGTCACCTCCACAGAGTTTGCCTCTAAATCACTAATTCAAAGTGGGTAACCAGCACAATAGTACAGAGACATTCTCAGCTAAAGAAGACAGGGACCAGCCCTGTTTCCAGGCTCCAGAACTCCTTAAAAGTAGGTGCTTGCCTATTGGGTATTTATCTCAAATATACAGATGTAGTGAAAAGAAGGGCCATCTGTACCCCAATGTTCATAGCAGCAATGACCACGGTCGCCAAACTGTGGAAAGAACCAAGATGCCCTTCAACGGACGAATGGATAAGGAAGATGTGGTCCATATACACTATGGAGTATTATGCCTCCATCAGAAAGGATGAATACCCAACTTTTGTAGCAATATGGACGGGATTGGAAGAGATTATGCTGAGTGAAATAAGTCAAGCAGAGAGAGTCAAATATCATATGGTTTCACTTATTTGCGGAGCATAACAAATAACACGGAGGACATGGGGAGATGGAGAGGAGAAGGGAGTTGAGAGAAATTGGAGGGGGAGATGAACCATGAGAGACTGTGGACTCTGAGAAACAATCTGAGGGTTTTGGAGGGGAGAGAGGTGGAGGGTTGGGGGAGCCAGGTGGTGGGTATTATGGAGGGCACGCATTGCATGAAGCATTGGGTGTGGTGCATAAACAATGAATTCTGTTACACTGAAAATAATTTTTTTAAAAAGTAGGTGCTTGCTTACACTATAAATTCTTGATATTCTGGTACTATAGTCAGATAACCAGACAGGGAGGTTAAATGCGAGTTGCATGACTTTGAAGTTCTAAAAGTAGAAGCCTGGATGACTTGACTCGAAAGTTCCCCGCTCTGTCTCCAAGTCTGTCTTTTCTCAATGAGGCCACGTGTCCATTCACTACATCCGTGAAGTTAAGGAGGAAAAAGGAAAGACTCTCGATATATCCTTACCTGTAGCTGCTGGTCTAATTCTGGAAAGACCAGAGGAATGGCGTCTTCAGAAGGTGTATCATCTAAAACATGAAAACAAAAGGATTCTTCACTATAGAACTCTTTCTCTTCTGGGGTGGGGGGTTGCGGGGTCCCGTTCTCATCATCTTTGGACTTGTACAATTAAATCATCAATATATACTGCTTTAATTATTGTCATCACTTCAGGCGGGGCCACAGATTATACAAAAAAAAAAAAAAGAAAGAAATCTTGTTCATTTTTGATACAAACAGAAGCCTGGAGAGCATAGATGGCCCAGCCAAAATTTTGCAAACAAATACCAGAATCCTCCACGGTTCAGTCTGGTGGCTCTACAATTGAGAAGTACTGCTTGTCCTTCAAGATTCTCACAGTAGCCAAAACCAGATTCCCTGGTATGCAAGAAAGTGCTTTAACAAGGCGCTAATGAGGTGACCAGTGCAACCTCAATGGGACAGAAGAATGTGTTAGTGAAAAATAGAAGTTCGAATCTGAGTAACTCCGAAGTTGGCAAGCTTTGATGTCCTTACCACAAACCACCACCACCAGGCAGCAACCCAGTCAGAGAGGTTCCTCCCTTCCCAGCAGGCAGCAGTCCCACCTGAGGCCCCGTGCAATGCCTTCATGTGGGAAAGCGAAGAGAGCTGTGGGCACTCTGACCTCAACCGCCTTAAACTGATGACTGGCAACAGGCAGGTGTTGCTGGATCAAAAGATGTTCTCAGAAGCATCCAAGGAAACCTGAGAGGAGGTTGGCCTAAAAGATTCTAATCACCCCCAAATGTCTTCAAGAACATACTGTGACCCAGCTGTGCTACTAGAGGACAGCCCCTTGTCAGCAGAACTCATATGTCCAGGTGGACTCTGGCTCTGCCAGGCCATCTATTACTGTCCCCTCCATGTTGGCAACACCTACCCCGAGATAGACAACTGTAAGAGTAAGACAAAAGACAAGCTAAAGAATTGTTTAAAAACCGAATCTCTTTTACGTTGTAACAAAAGAAAGTCCATGGCTTTTATGTTCTCACTATCATAACCCAATCTGTTTATAAAACTGTGCTCTTGTTCAAATAGAACTATGGGCCATACCCAATGAAGAAACAAGTCTTCTCTCCCTACTCCCTGAGAGCAGAGTCCAGAATAAAACACAGCACGCAAAGAGCTCCTGGCTTCTAAGGCAGTAAGATTCTTTGAAGGCATCAAAGATAATTACCAGAAAGAGAATTCAAAGAAGGACAGAATTTGCCTCTGCCAAGCACCTCAAGGATCACAGCAGTTAATAGCCTCTGGTATATTTTAGTCAAGAGTAGTATAATAATACTCCCATTTAAAAGTGGCTTAAGACAATGATAATGCATCACCCAATCTGAATCCACTTTTCCCTGTACCTATGCCAGACGAGAGATGCCCGCAGGTTCACTAACACTGTTCTGCTTCACAGAAGTATGTAGAAATGGAGAAATCTCCCCAGGATCCTTGCTACAGGCTGGAGGACTGAATCAAGAGGACACAAGGAGATCTGATCCCCAGGCCCTCTGCGAGCTCACTTCCTACTCAGAATGACAACTTCTGCCAGATACTGTGGTTTTCAAGTCCACATCTTCATCGGCAAAGAGCTGGACAAAAAGCAGAGATATTCACTTGCTGCTACTGACCCTTTACAGGCAGCCTGTGTTATGAAACCTATCGTTTGTAAAACTGACTTGGGTCTAAGGCATATTTAAATATACTTCAATAAAATATCAATCAGCCAGACATCATGATTTTGTCAGTTCACTGACTTCAAGGCCAGAACAACTTGGCACGGGTAAATGGGAACATTTCTCCCAACTCTAATAATCGAAGATGAACAGGCACTCGTTAGAAGGAGAAACCACTTCTGTAAAGTACCAGAAGAGATAGTGCCTTCCAGAATCCTAAAAGTCATCCAGGAAGGGAGCTCAAGGCTTCGTGGGATTTAATCTACCTTGCTGCCTATGAAGGCATAAACCTCCCTGCTTAGTTATAAAAAAGAAGAAAGTTATTCAATTGCTTTACTATAGTAAAGTAAGTAGCCAATTCTGATATGACATGGAATTAATACAGTGCATTATAGAAATCTAATCAAACCGTGGCACTTATATGTAAGCACGCTGATAATTTTGAGGACAAGGCTCAAGACTGGATTTCTTGAGTTTAAAAAAAAAAAAGTCTAACTCACTGACATAGAAACATGTAACAGATATTGTAATAATGATGAGCAAAATAAAGATAAGACTTTGGTTAAAGAATGGTTCACGTTGGATTAATCCAAGCAGGAAATGGCAGCGGAAATAAGAAAACCAAAGACAGATGTAAGGAGATGACGGAGTCTGGAAGCCAGAGCTGCCTTTCACTGCCCGAGGCCATCTGGTTCAGCGGGCGTCCCTGCCCGCCAGAAATTTCAGGGCTTGTGAAGCTGCTTACAAAGCTGGTCTGAGTTGATGTGCGGTGTGTTTACTTTTAAACAGTGGCTGCCTTCTTGGACTGGTTTTAAAAATAGGCAAGTATTCTAAAAGCAGAATGATGAATCACAGGATTGGGCCAAGAGGAAAGAAGGAAAATGATTCAAGCAGACTAGTGGCACAGCTGTTCCACCAACATTTGGCCAAATCGCTGTAAAACATTTTGACAGTGACATTGGATCGGAGTTCCTGACAGCAGTTAGGTTTGTTTCGAAAATTCAGAAGCACAAAGTGGATTGTACAGTAGGTATGCAAGAGACCCTCTCTGGGGCAAACTCAGCTTTTTTTTTTTTTTTTTTAAGGAGAGTAGTTATAATATGACAAAATCAGAATGCAAATACATTTTTACTGAAATATATTTGTTTACCAAATAGTCTTTGAATGCCTATGACGTACCAGGCAAGTAGCCAGGCTCTTGCTAAACTGGCAAATCACTTTATCATGGTTTTTAATGTATTATTATTTTTTTTTATTTTTATTTTTTATAAACAAATTTTTATCCCCAGGGGTACATGTCTGTGAATCGCCAGGTTTACACACTTCACAGCACTAACCATAGCACATACCCTCCCCAATGTCCATTACCCCACCACCCCCCTTTCCCGACCCCCCCCCAACCCTCAGTTTGTTTTGTGAGATTAAGAGTCACTTATGTTTTTAATGTATTATTATTTAAAAAAGTAATTCACCAGCTTCATTATTCAAAATGCCCCTGTGGGCTTTAATGGACTAAGCAAAGTATACCTAAGGAATTTTTGAATATTGGAATATAAAGGAAATAATTTAAAGGTTTTGGGGGTTTTTTGTGGGTTTTTTTTTTGTTGGTTTTTTTTTTTGGATAAGCAGATGTTCGCTGCCTGTTTTGCAAAACACAACATGACTAAGTCAATGGTACTTAAGATAGAACTTTCTTATTGGTATCCCAACCATTAAGACATGCCGTAGTACATTTTATGATGGGCTCGTCCCAGCATCTATGGAACAGCTGTTGAGCTGCTTTTGTGGTTATTCTGTTTCAGATTTCCTTAAATTGTCTTCTCTGCCTTTCTCCATGAATCAGATAAGTGGGAACCACTGGGGCTGTAATCCAAACCCTCGATGTTATTTAGCAATGAGAGCTCTGTGGTTAGAGTTTCCAGAGAATGCTGCAGCGGGACAGAGCCAAGCCATCATCTGGTCCAGGACTCAGCGAAGAGCAAAGGACAAGGGCCCCAACGAAGGAAAGGAGTCTCGTAAGATGAAGGGGTATTTCCCAGCCCAGGGTCTTTACCATACTACTCCACTCTCCTTCACTTTCTGGTCCATGGGCTCCCGACTTTTATATTTCATGACAGTGAATTTTCCTCAGACCATTGGGAATCATGCCTTAGAGTGTCCAACTTTTTATTCAGCTGGTGAAGATGACTCAAAACACCTACCCTGTATCATTAGGATCTCTTTGTGACAGAAAGAACATTTTAGTCCCCAAATCTTAAGACAAAGGTAATCGAAGAAGAGTGTCCATTATAAATGGATAAATTTTATCTTTAGAGATAAAAGCAAACACACACCAAGAAAACCTCACTGCCATGCCCTTATTTCTTCTGTTGTACATCAAAGAAGTGAAAACTTCATCAAAGCCAGACCAAGTCTGCAAAGCAGCAGTTGAGAACCACTGTTCTGGGCAACATCTTGACTGGACTTTGGGATCCATTATCTCCCCCTTCCACTGGGCTCTCCAACCTGGGCATAACTGTGGGCAAATCACTGGCAGGAAGAGTTTAGGTTTCCACACAGAGAAGACCTCAGGACAGAGACAAGCCATGCTCAGAGGACATGCCCCACCCCAATCCCCAACCAGAAACTCAAGAGGCAGCCCTGCCCAGAATCCACTCCATTTGACTGTATTTTCTGTAGTCAGACCTGGCCTCACAGAGACCTCCCCTCAGGTGGGCCCTGCTCCTGGTGTAATGCTCTAACGAGAGGACTTGAAATTCTTAGAGAGTTTCTGTGGGTTTTGTACTGTGCCTCCACAAATTATGTAGCTATCCTGCCCGCTGGTGTCCTGGAGCTCATTCTTCTAGGCATCAGGGACAGACTCACACTTAGGAGGCAGATGGTTTAGGCAATGGCTACAGTGCCAAGGCTCATGCAAAAACGTTCCTGGAACTGTGGAGACTCCTAACCACTCAAGACACAGTGGATCAATCCACATTCTGTAGGGCTCAGGTCAGGCACTTTTTAACGTGGACAAGCAACATAATCTCTTCGAGACCTGGTTTCTCCTCCCTTTTCTCAAAAACTTATTAGTAAAGGAATACATATGTCAATTCATTCAGCCTAAAGCCTGATACCTAGGAAATAATCTGTAACAATAATGAATGTTTAATATAACTGAGCTTACCTTCCATTCCTTTTCAGCATAAACCCAACCAAAGGGGTAATGGGGGGCAAGGGACCTACATGTGGATGTGTGCACGTGAGAGTATGTGTATGATGGTGGGGGTTGAAAGTATTATTCCTCGTCTGAATAATACAGACAGGAGGCAGGGCGAGAATCACTGTTTCTGATGGCTTAGCTCTCCGCATGCTGGTTAAGAGAGATGTCACTGGTGCAGCCACAACCTCAGGTCTCGTGGGTTTTCTCTCTTCATTTAAATCTGAATTTAAGAAGGGTTTCCCTTTAACTTCCTTATTAAAGAAAACACTTTCTGTATGAAATACTATTTTAAAAACTTCTAATTTATGCATGAAAGGTCTTTGAGAACTTTCATTTTAAATCTAAATCAAGATTCACATTTTATCTTTAGAAATAAGTGATCTAAGGTTGCTAACTCACATTACTAATATATCAGAAAAAAGTGCTTACTTAGGCAGCACATATACTAATATGTCAAAAAAAGACTTTTTAAAAATGTCTGTAGACCTTGGTTCTTGTTAGAACATCACGTCATTTTGAAACACATCAAAAGCTTTTTGAAATTTTGCTTCCTGCCTGTTAAACATTGGACATGAATGGTTCACCCTTCAATTCACACTGGACTTTCAGGGCCCATCAAATTAAAAGTACAAACATGGATACGGATACAGGCATCAGTTTCGTACGACACCTCACAGATTGCCAGTTCTTTATCATTAATAGTAATCATCATGTCACCTCAGCCAGTACCTACAAATAAGATCATACATTAAGGGATGCCTGGGTGGCTCGGTCAGTTAAGCATCTGTTTCCTGCTCAGGTTATGATCTTAGGACCCTGCGACTAAGACCCGAATCAGGCTCCTTGCTCAGCAGGGAGTCTCCTCCCTCTCCCTGCCACTCCCCCTGCCTGCTTGTGCACACTCTCTCTCTAACAAATAAATAAATAAAATCTTTTAAAAAAATCATACAATAAACAGACTGAATTTCTCCACACAGAGAGACCTGGTTCAGTTTAAAGACAGGTTTTATGTTTCTTAGAAACATTCAACTAGCCACTATTATTGTAGCTATGAGTTTGTGAATCTTACCAGTTTATTCTTTGGTAAGAATATTTTTACTTATTTAGCTTATAACATATTTTCCCAGAAACATTTGATTCAAAAAGAGCCAGTTGGAGATCTATTTATTTCTCAGCACACCACCAAATAAAACTTATCTCTACGTTTCCTTTTTCCTTTTCCTGCTCTATAAAAATATAACACAACTAACTTTTCTCCACCACTTCCCATGACTACTGAGAAAGCTCTTTGCTGTCAGAAACAATCATGCTTCTCTCTCATTACATGGCCCCTACCTTCAAACAGGTAATCAAGCAAAATCAGCCCCAAGGGCCAGGCTTTGAATCCCTTCCTACTACTATTAACTGCTTGATTTGAGGTAAGTTCCTTAACCTCCCTTAGCCAATGGTCCGCATCTGTGAAATGGGTATAATGACATCCTCCCACAGAGTTGCTGCCAGTCTAAATTGATGAGACAATATGAGTAAAAGCATCTAGGTACCCAAATAATGACTTCCCTTCCAGCCTTTGTGGCCTTAAGCAACAGATACAAATGGATAAATCCAGCTGTATCTCAAAGAAACTTCATCCGATATCGGAATAACAAACTCAAAGTGGTTACAGATATTATATTATTGATTTTATAGTATTTGATGATTACGTTTCTACTATGGTTCTCAACTCCATGCTTTGTAAAAGATGTATATATAGGAGACCCCTGCCCCCTCAACTCGCCCCAGATAGACCTATGAGGGCTTTTGACTGCTTGTTGTCACAGAGTGCTAAAATGGCTTTGGAGGCAGGGTCAGAGTTAGGAAAGGTGACTTGAAAGAGCCCCAAACAGCTCCCTAAGCCCCTATTCTCCTAAACGCCAACCTCACCCTTCACTGGCTGGCAAAATTCCTGGGGGAGCTTTAAACCTTGACTTCCTACCAATTCCCCTGTGGATATTTAAAAAAAAAAAAAATATATATATATATATATATATTTTTTATATGTATATATATATAGAGAGAGAGAGAGAAAGAAAAGAAAGAAAAAAAAAAAACTCCGAGAGTTTGTTTTTTTAAGTAAACCTCAATATTCATTCACTTAATGCTTAGTGTGAATGAGGTTTTCCAGTTTTTCCAGAGAACAAGGATTGAGAGCATGGGGCAAAAGAAGACAGAAAACATCAGAGTCCTGAGGAGGGAGAGGGAAATAATTCCCAAAGCTACCCAAGGTAGAAAAAGTTGAAGGAAAACAATGATGACAAGAGACATTTCACCCACATCACGATTTTGCTGAGAACCAGTTGTGCACGTGCACACTCGACATTCACACAACAGCCAGTGAAATTAGATTCGACGTTCACTACTTCAGGTGCTCGGCACAATTCCCACTGCCACACAAACATAGTAGTACTTCACAAACATAGTAGTACACACAAACACTGCCACACAAACATAGTAGTACTTCAAAGAGATATTAACAGAATGGGTCTTAGATTTATTTTTTAACTAAGTGTCATATGATTAATTCATGGCCAGATATGAAAAATTCTAATAGCCTGAAAGAATTTTTTTAAAAACAAAACATTGAGGGGCGCCTGGGGGGCTCAGTGGGTTAAAGCCTCTGCCTTCAGCTCGGGTCATGATCCCAGGGTCCTGGGATCGAGCCCCGCATCGGGCTCTCTGCTCAGCAGGGAGCCTGCTTCCTCCTCTCTCTCTCTGCCTGCCTCTCTGCCTACTTGTGATCTCTGTCAAATAAACAAATAAAATCTTTAAATTTATTTTATTTTTATTTATTATTATTTATTTTATTTTTACTTATTTATTTATTTATTTTAAAATAAAATAAAATAAAAATAAAATGTTGAAAGCTACTGGTTTGGACTGATACTAGTATCCTTGACTCCTCCTAAAAAAAAAAAAAAACTTAAAAACTTAACAACAACAAAAAGAGCCCCAAAGCCAAGGTCTAAATTTACACTTGAGTGTAGCAGATTTAATAGCTTGACTGAATAAAGGAAACTCTCAAGTAATGAACTTGAAATCCTCATGTCTGTCCAACTCCAAATTCTCTCCAACTGGAGAAGAGCCAGTGATTCTCTAATAACCCAAGAGATGGGATTCATGTTTCTATTCTGCATATTTTCTATTGGGAAAACTAACTCCAGAAATATCCTAATTTAGAAAGTTAACTCTTTGGAATTCCCAGGTTAGAAGTAACGCCCATCATATCATTAGTTTATTAAAGAGTCATTGATGCCTCCAGGAACTGTGGTTAGCTAAGTGTTACTTAATGAAGGTTCTGATAATAGGCTAGAAGTGGTGATTGTATTTTAAAGGGCTTTTTGTAAACACACCGCCCCCCCACCCACCCCCTACCCCGCTGCCCCGCTTCCCTGCTAAAAACTTGTGTCCTGTATTTAAGCCCCTGGAGGTCCACGGTCTATCTGGAGTTTGTGGCACATTCTGCTATCAATAGACCATGATCAACGCCCCATCCAGAGCCAGTCTGTCAACAAGTCCTTTCAACCCTCCCTTCATAACGTACTCTGAATTCAGTCATCCCATTCCATCCTCTGATCTAGGCACTCAGTACTTTGTCTCTGTACCATTACAAAAAGCCTCTTCCGGGGCGCTTGGGTGGCTCCGTCAGTTGAGCATCTGCCTTCGGCTCGGGTCATGATCCCAGAGTCCTGGGATTGAGCCCTGCGTCCGGCTCCCTGCTTTGCAAGAAGCCTGCTTCTCCCTCTCCTTCTGCTCTTCTGCCTGCTTGGGCTCACTCTCATTCTCTCTCTCTCTCAAATAAATAAATAATATTTTTTTAAAAAGCCTCCTCCATTCTCTCATCTCTACCCATTCCAGACTATTCAACCAATCGAACATTTACCATTTTCGTCCTATCACTCCCTTGCTCAAGAACTTTGGACACTAGATTTTTTCAGATCAAATCCAAACCCTGTTGTTGAACTTTTAGGATTATATTATTAACCCTAGCCAATGGCTATATACACAGATACTCCAGGTAAAGCTCAAAGCAGGTTAGTTAAATGATATGCCACTCTTCTATCCTCCAGACCTCTGCTCCAGCTGATGAGAATTTTACTATCTCATGAATATATCATGCTCTTCCTGACTTTTGGGTTTTGCTCAGCCTTTCTGTTTGGAAGGAAAAGGAATAATTTTTAAAAGTTATATAGCCCATGGGGCACCTGGGTGGCTCAGTGGGTTAAAGCCTCTGCCTTCAGCTCTGGTCATGATCTCAAGGTCCTGGGATCAAGCCCCGCATCGGGGTCTCTGCTCAGTGGGGAGCCTGTTTCCCCCTCTCTCTCTCCGCCTGCCTCTCTGCCTACTTGTGATCTCTGTCTTTCAAAACACAAATAAATAAATAAAAGTTATATAGCCCCCATTTTTTTACCTGGTACCCAGAGATGGCTCCTTTCCTACACTGCCTTTTAATACCCCACCCTTCTTCAAGAGCAGGTTGAATATCACATCTCCCAAGAGGTTGTTCAATCCACAGATTTTTTTTCCCCGAACTCTCTTTATGAAACCTGTATAGGAGGGATCATGCCATACTTTGCATTTGCACATCTCACTCGCCTGTGGCAGAGTACAAAAGCATAGAAACTAAGTTCAGCAAATTGATAAGAGGAGAGACAGGGGTACCCAAAATCCACCAATTGCATAACCACTCTCTAAATAATCTCAGGCCAGTTATACTATAATCTCTATCTTGACATTAAGTAGATGTGGAAGATGTAGATGAGACATAAAACTGCTGAAGACATCTATATTTTCCTTAATACTCCAGAACCGATTATCATAGGTACAAGGACTATTTGAGTCCTGAATCTGTGTCAAGCACTATGCTAAATGCTTTCCCTATATAGTGGTATTTAATTGTAACAGCCACTGTGTGAATTATCACTATATACATCTTGTGGGAAACTGAGGTTCAGCAAAATTGAGTGACTTGCCCAAGATCACACACATAGTGATAGAGATGGGTCTAGAAACCACGTCTTGGGGATTCCAAAGCCCTCTGTCCTTAACCTCTACACAAAATCATGTCAGAAAAATATGCAAACAAAATTCTAAAATAACTAAAGGAATGAGCACTGTATTAGACTCACAAGAAATGAATAAATTTAATATTAACAGGCAAAGAGGTCTCTTTTCTCATGGACTCTGCATACCCCTCAATGATCAGTCCATAAATATGGAATTACTTCCCAAAATTCCATCTAGTTTCCCTATTTACCATGGGAATCTAGGATGTTTGCCTTTGTTTTCCCTCTAAATGTGTGCTCTAGAATGCGCTGGAATTCAAAAGGCATGCACAGCGTGCGTGATTACAAGTGTTGCTCAGTGTGACGCTCCACAGGCTCCTTACTCAAGAATTCAGAGGGAGTGTCTCCAAATATCTGCGAAGCATCTTTCTGTGCACTCAAAACTTCACATGCATACAGAAATACAGATTGCTAGGCCTCCATCTGTCCCTACTGTCCCAGAATATACAAGAGTAGGGCCTTGGAACATGTATTTTTGGTGAGTGCTCTCACCAAAAGGTCATTATTTTAAGAAAGGGCTGAGAAACTCAGAAACCCACTCCTGCCTTGAATTCTCGAGTTAGATGCCTTTTTAGAGATGTGAGGACACACAGATCATAGGGAAAAAAAATTTTTTTAATTGTAGCTGTTTATTTATACATCTTCCCATGCATCTTTTTGTGGAGCTAGAGAGTAGGGATTACTTAAACAACAACCCCTTTTGGAAGCTCCCGTATCAATAAACATGAATTTTGAAAGTGGGCATTCTTGGGACATTTGAAAGACTGGGAAGAATCAATCTAAACTGACTGATTAAAAAAAAAAAACCATACAAGAGGTCCTAGTCAAGGGCTGATATCATTCAAAGGATGGTGGCAAATTAATGACAAGTTGTATATCTTGTATTTCAAGGAAGAATCTATGCAGCCCAAAGATCAAGATCCACCTCTCCATGGGTCTTTTCTGTACATAAACTAAATTATGTTAAAATAAAGATGAGGAGGGCGCCTGGGTAGCTCATACAGCTAAGCATCTGCCTTTGGCTCAGGTCATGATCCCAGGGTCCTGGGATCGAAACCCCCATCAGACTGCCTGCTTAGTGGGGAGTCTGCTTCTCCCTCTATTCCTCTCCACTGCTCATGCACATTCTCTCTCTCTCTCTCTCTCTTTCTCTCTCTCAAATAATTAAATAAATAAATAAACAAAATCTTAATAAATAAATAAATATGATAAAGAAGACACAGTACATGTATTTGTCTCATCCAAAATTATGATATAATAATACTGCTTGGAATAAAAAACCTTTATATACTGAAATTGTTTTGGTAAGACTGCTGATTGTAATAAGACTTGTTCTGCTCACATGGCACATGATCACAAGGAAGTAAATTATACTTCTCTGTCCCTAGATTTGGGGGCTCACATGTATCTGTCTTGAAAGCAAACCACTCAAGCATGAACTATTCCTCAAAATCTTACATTTATGAAATGCATGAAAGCAGGAGGGGTTTTTTCTTTTTCTTTTTAGAGTAGTGCTATAGAACAATAGAGTTCAGATTCATAAGTCTAGAGACCTGCATTTAAATCATAATTCTATTACCTACTAACAGAGTAGTCTCTGGACCTCAAGCTCTGTGTCTGCAAATTGGCAATACTAATGTCTACATTACATGGTTATTTTTGTTAATATTTACTTATTTATTTAAGTAATCTCTACCCAGTGTGAGGCTTGAACTCAGGACCCTGAGATCAAGAGTCACATGTTCTACCAAATGACCCACCCAGGCGCCCCTACATTGCATGGTTATTTTGAAGATTTAAAATAATACATATGAATGCCTAATACAAAAGAGAAATGCAATTAATGTTAGTGGTCATTTCCTTGTTGGGATGGGTGGTTTGCCTTGTGGGAGGATTTCCCTTTACCACTGCATTTTCAAGGCAACCCCTGAGCAAAGATATAGGACAACAGCAGGCCATTGGGAAGAGGGTTGAAAGAGCACGTGATAGAGAGTCAAGGTTTTCCCTCTTCTTTGTCTAGAAGAAATCTTCTGCTGGGGGCAGATGTACCATCACCATAATCACTTGGTATTAGTGAAGCCTGAATTGGCTGGGTTATGTCAGACTTCACAGAGCCCAGATCCTTACTTTGCATTATTTTGGGGATAAACTTGCTTCTTCTCAATATCACTTCTTAAAATATTACCCCTCTAGGGACAGCGTACAAAGAAAAATAGATGACTGATCAATTGATAGATAGGTAAATAGACTCAGTCCTCAAAAGTCCCAAGGTTGAAAGAGTAATGTTTGAGTGTGTGATATGGATTTTAACAGATGACAGACTGAGAGCCAAGGCTGATGCCCGTGAAAGAGATCCAAGTATTCGCTTCCTCGTGTCTGTGACCTCACACCACCTGAGGTCCCCATCATAGGTGGTGTAATTCGATATGTGTGTTAAGAGGTCACAGAAGGGAGTCATGACAAGGGGCTCTAAGTATGGCAGCCTCACCTCAGACCTTACTATTTCAAGAGGGTCTGCCTCACCTCTCCCATTCATCACTCTTGGCTGAAGTCTGTTTGTTCAGCCGGAAGTGTGGGAGCACCAGTGAGAAACCAGCATTTGGAACTCGGGCTCCAGGAAATGCTGCTGGAACCGGGACAGTGATATTTTTACATCACCTAACCAACTGCCGGAGCTTTAATAAACGTCTCCTCACACAGTTTCAATGATGACATACGTTGGAATTGTTATAGCTCCGGGAATTTTATGATAAAAGAAAGTTAAATAGGGAAAGCAAAAAGTGCTAAACAACTCCTCTGGTTGTGCTAAAACAACCAGACACCAGAGGCGGGGGACGGAGGTGGGGGAGGCATCCCCAGAGACATTTCTGGAAGCCACGCTCCAATAATGCTTGATGAAAAATCACACGCCCCATCATTAGGTTATGGCAGGCAGGCATGCATTTTTAAACGCCCTCTGTGGAGCAGGAAAGGATGACCACAAAGCAGTGACAGGCAGGGAGATGGCACCCTCCCTGAGTGCAGAGCTTACCTGAGGCATTATCGAGGCTGAAAGCAATGCGTACTGGCTTATCCGCAGGTACCCTGGCTGTGCTGATCATGTGGGCACCTGAGCCTTGGCCTTCCCCTGGGTCTTCCAGCTGTAAGGACAAGGGAGAGCTGTTGTCACTTACCCAAGTCATCCCTCAAATACTCAGAGGATCTTGGGAATCGGAGGGAAAGTTAGTAAGCATTGCATTCATATTTTGAAGATATTCCCAGTTCCTAGCTCTCTTTCCCTACATGGAAAGTATTCACCTGCCCCTTTAAAATTCTTTTTCTGGCTTATAAAAAAAATTGTTTTGGAAATACACATCTAGAATAAAATATACAACATAGAGCAAAATCTCCACCCACCTCACTTCTTTAGTATCCCTTCACACTGACTGATCCAACCCTGGCCCTTCAAGTTCTTATATAGTGTTTTATTTTTAATTGAGGAGGATAATGAAGTCCTAATAGGGCATCAGATGGCTTCATATTAAATTAGCTTCTCACACTCAAAAGCCTAAATTGGACCTGAATTATTGATCTGAATTATTGAGTGATAAAGAATGAATACGAAGAACTACTTAAAGAATACCAAAGACATTTTAAAATATCCCGCAGTTGTATTATGAATATTATGCTTTAAATATCTAGTTAACTACCTATAAATCTATCAAGTTTTTATCAGGTTGCATATCTTAACAATGTATTGTGCAAGCAAAAAAAAAAGAACTTAAAAACATCCTACAGATGTTTCACTATACCTGCTAAATTATCATTAATAAACTCAGATCGAATGAATAGAAAAATATTCTACAGATGAGTTGGGATGGGCAAAAATACATGCATATTTCCTTGTTATAATAATAGAATTTAGCCCAAATACATTTTAACCAAGATATTTGATAATTTTTGTTCAATGGGACTAAGGAAAAGAGATTGTTATGAATACATGATATCTTCATTATTTAAATACATATGTGCGACTTTTCTACTTTTAATCCTGCTTCCCTAAACTCTCTACTTTCCTTCTCATGTAGAACATAAAGCAAAAGTTCTGAGTGATATTTTTAGGAAAACATCTCTAAAAATGGCAAAATATAAATCATCTCTTTAACAATCCCCAGCAAGATTCTGGGAACTGTTTAGCAGGACATTTTCTCAGAGCAAGGTTTCTGACTCTTTCCCATAACTTTTTTGTATCTAAAAATAGCGTCTAGAACACTGAATTTTGTTTTTATGCTTATTTATAGAGCAAACTCGAATGCATATATATATGCACACATACACGTATATTTAGACATACATACATATGGAATCATCCTACCCAGTATATGGAAAGAGAACAGGCTTAAACTAAACCTCAACTAAACTATATTATTAAACTAAAACCTAAACTAAACTATATTATTAAACTAACTAAACTATATTAAGCTAAACCTAGTATAGCTTTGGAGAAAAACCAGCAGCTGTTTATCACCCAGTTAGAATCCTATTTGGCCCATTCATTTAAAACTACAAATAGCAATGAACCATAAAGCACCCCAAGTTATGTCCTTCTAAGTTAGAAAAAAAAAATAACATGAAACATTCAACTTAAGAAAAGGGTAATATAAAATTGCTGTTACTTGACTCTGGATTTGTTTTATCTTAGCTCTGACATACATTTCTGTGTAGTCTCCTCTGCTTAGAATCAACCATCTTGTTAGCCACCTGTTCCTAGGGAATAGAACAGACTGTCTCAAATTTAACAAAACAAACAATAAAAAAAAAAAAAACAACTTAAAGTCGTAGCTAAGAGGAAAAAGTCTGACTGTTATGCACTGCACCATCACCAACCCATCGTATCCTAACATCTAAGGATGAAAAGCTCTGTTCTTTTGGCTCAATCTCCCAATGCTTTCCTGCACCAAGAAATAAGGCACGAGAGGTGGGAGTTTGCCTCAAGGTTTCCAACTCGGGGAAAAGAAATTGATAAACACAGCTCATGAGAGCCCCTCCCCTCCACACAACCGAGAACATCTGTCTGCCTTGGAAAGGATGACAGCGGCCAAGTGGGGTGGATTTTGAGTTCCTTACGGTGTCAGCCAGGAGAGCCCCTCAACCAACTTGCCTTTTCATCACACCGCCTGGGGAAATGGACCACTGATTCCTCCTCTAGGCTGTACCAGGGCTTCGGTTAAGTTGCTGGTGCCCCGAGCGTTTACTTCGGTTTTCACACCTGTTGCCTTACCTCACTTAGTTGAGTGTCTGCACTTGTGTAATCCAGGGCCAGCCACTGCCTTGGCCAGTCGTTGCCTTTGTGGAGTGAAGACCTAGTAAGAGAGCAGCTGCACCTGCTGCACAGCAGTCACGGACAGTCTGAGGAGCAATGACAGCTGTCAGGGCGCTTCACTGCTACCTGCTCTCCCCCAGACCCCGCGTCCCACGGGCCTCCCTATTCTGCTTCCCTCCGCAACCCCTCTCTCCTTTCCTTGCCTCTCCACCAGCCAGGATGTGGTCATGCTTCTAGAAAAAGCAAGTGCAAAAGAAAACCCTCCTCCTGTCAGAGGCATTGATAAACAGCAAGTTGTGGAGAGTCCAAATGTTTTAATTCATTAGTCCTGGCAAACCTAAAATACAAACAGACTTGCTTCACAAGACAGGAATGTCTTCAGCGTGACCCAATCGGTGTCTGTGACTATTCCAGCAAACTGGCAAAGATAGCATGACTCCAGTCAGCAAAAATGTCGGCAGCTCCAATAGGCTCAGCAAGACCCGGCCAACTTGGAAAAGCCGCAGGCTGACTCTCAGATGATAGCCGCAAGGATCCCGGTTAAGAACATCAGGCTTGTGACGGACGCTGATGGGCTCGATGACTCGATCCCATCTACAAACACACCCGACTACAAAACCAGCCCATGGCAAAAAGGAATGGAGCATTTCACTTGTTCATCCTCTTTAATAGCTATAAACCTGCAGGTGCTTTAGTTTAAAAGAGTTGGATGATGATGTTGAGGTTGAATAATTAAAGATAAACAAGTATGAAGAGACTGCAAAGACTAGCCATAGACAGAAAGAGCAGTCTTCGCAAACAAAGTACCAGATAAAGAGCCAGTGTCCAAAATATGAAAAGAACTCTTTAAACGGTAGAAAAGCAAACAAACCAATTTTTAAAAATACGCAAGAGTTCTGAACAGACACCTCACCAAAGATATACGATGGCAAATAAGCATGCAAAAAACTGCTGAACACCATAGATCATTAGAGAACTACGAACATAAGTAACCACTACACACCTATCAGAATGGTCAAAACCAAAACATGGAAAGCACCCAATACTGATGAGGACACATAATGGCACAGCCAGCTTGGAAGACAACTTGGTAGTTTCTCACAAAACTAAGAGAACTCTTACCCTATGACCCAGCAGTTCTGCTTCTTGGTATCCACCCAAAGGAGTTGAAAACTACTGTCCACACAAAAACTCACACCCGGATATTTATGGCCACTTTCCTCATAATTGCCAAAACCCAAAGGCAGACAAGATGTCCTTTGGAAGGTGAATGGATAAACCAACCGTGGTCCATCCAGATAGGGGAATCTTATTTATGATAAAAAGAAAAGAGCACTCAAGCCACAAAAAGACATGGAAGAAACTTAAGTATATATCTTTAACTGAAAGAACCCAATGTGAAAAGACCAGAGACTGGGGGCGCCTAGGTGGCTCAGTCTTTAAGCATCTGCCTTTGGCTCAGGTTATGAGCCCAGAGTCCTGGTATCAAACCTCACATCAGGCTCCCTGCTCAGGGGGAAGCCTGCTTCTCCCTCTCCCAGACCCTCTGCTTGTATTTCCTCTTTCGCTCTCTCTCTCTCTGTTGAATAAATAAAATCTTAAAAAAAAAGAAAGAAAGAAAGAAAAAGAAAAGGCTACAGACTGCATGATTCCAACTATGCAACACTGGGAAAGGCAAGATTAAGAAGACAGTAAAAAGATCAGTAGTTGCCAGAGGTTCAGGGGAAAGGCAGCAGCATGAGTTAAACAGGCAGGACTTCTAGGGCAGTGAAACTATACTGGTGATACTATACTATACTATACAGTGATACTATAATGGTGAATACATGTCATTATACATTTGTCAAAACCCACAAAATATACAACACCAAGAGTGAACCCTAACCCAAACTTTGGACTTTAGCTAATAATACTGTATCTATCCTGGCTCATCATTTGTAACAAACGTATCATACAAATGCCAGATGTGAATATAAGTGGGAAAAAGCATTGGGAGGGCATCAGGGAAACCTCCTTTTTATTTATTCTTTTCTGTAAGCCTAAAACTGCTCAGAAAAAGAAGTTTAATAAATAAGTAAAAGGACTTAGCAGGTTGTTGCTCAGTCCATGGATCTCAGCCCAGGTGGTGATCTCAGGGTGGTGAGTTCAAGCCCCTCACTGGGCTCCATGCTGGTCATGATGCCTACTTAAAAAAAAAAAAAAGGCTAATTCGTTATGATATCCACAGCAATAAGCTACACAGATTCAGATCATTAGAGCCTTCACATAGAAACCTATTTGCATTTCTAACGGCAAATCTTTACAGGAATCATTATTACTCTTGTTGTTTTATGGATAATAATATCACCTGACCTAATGCATTACAATTTATCAAAGGAGTCTTATCCACTATCTCATCCTCATCTTCCCTGTAATCCTATAACATAATCATGGTCAATACTGTCATCCTTACCTACAGATGAGCAAACTGAGATTCAGACAATACAAGTAACAGTCTTAAGGATAAAGGATCAGTATAGAATAAAGAACCTAGATAGGATCCAAGTCTTCTAATTTTTGGTTCATCCTATTTCCACTACACCAGGATGCACGTTGTATTAAATACCCAACTGAACTCTTTCATGAACGATGCCTGACTCTTAACTTTTGTCTTGGAGGAGACAAAAGTATAACTTGCTTCGATGGTCTGTCAGGTTCATTTAATGCCAGCCATGTTTATCATGACTCCCCAAGGAAATCAAGGTTGGGCATCTTATCAGTGCTGATGGTGAAGTGGGTACCACGTCCACACTCGCTCCCAAATCAACCCCTCAGTGCACCTTCAGAAGCGCTGGCGGCGACATCGACATTGCCAAGCGATAGAGCAACTGGAAGCATTTGGATTCCAGTGAAGCTGACCCTTCAGAATGGAAAGACCCAGAATGAGGTAGCATATTCCTCCACTGCCCCAATCATCAAAACTCTGGAGGAACCACCCAGAGATAGAAAAGGAAAGTTACCCATTAAATACAATAGAACAATCGTTCTTTATGTTATTGTCAGAAGCACCTGACAGTTGCAACATTGATCTTTAGGCAGACAATTCCTCAGCATCAATTAAAGCAATCCTGGGAACTGCCCAGTTTGTGGGCCTCGGTGTCAATGGTTCCGCCCTTGTCACATCAAAGATGACATCAACAGTGATATGGTGGATGCCCAGTTGATAAAGAACTATAAAGAGAAAGATTTCATTAAAGGATAATTTGGCAGCAACCAGAAAGGAACAAAAAGAACACATCCAAATAATCTAAATGTGTTCCGTCCAAGTCTCATGATATAAATTCAAGGTTTCAAACAGTAATTAATATTCACTAGCTCTTCTGTTCCCATAGGAGCAACAATGTATTTCTTGGCTCTTTATCTAAACACTTTCAAGAGAGTAACAAATCTGAAACCCAAGTGAAATCCCTTCCCACAACTGTAACCCAAAATAACTACGTGGTATTTTAAGAATTTAATAGAATTGTACTAATTCAATCAAAAAAGGATTGTGAGTATACATCAAAATAGTAACAGATGAACAGTATATCTCTGGGTAAAAGCGATGTGCATAATTTTTATTTTCTTCTCCTCGGCAATAAATGTATTTTGTTGTGAGGTGAAAAGTTAGTTTTTAATAGTATTCTAGGAGCTTTTCAAAAAATGAAATCCAAAGTTGCTTCTGAATTGTGGTCTATAATATGCACAGAGGGTCATGGGACAGGTCATCGTTGCAATTAATGTGGTCCGAATGTCTCGATACAATTCAATAAGCATTTGAGGAAGATTTATTTACTTACTTACTTATAGTAATCTTTACACCCAACATAGCGCTCAAACTCACAATCCTCAGATCAAGAGTTGCACACTCTTCCGACTGAGCCAGCCAGGTGCCACTCATTTGAGAAAGATTTAGTATGCTCCAGGTTAGTGTTTCCCAAACTTGCCTCATCACTGGGCTCATGACTTTTAAAAATCCTATTCCTAGGCTCTGCCATGGCAGTGACTCAGTAGGGCTGGGATGGGCCCAGGGTTTTGTAAATTTAAATAAGAAATACTAATGCCTATTAACAGTGTTTAGAGAATGGTTTATAAGACATTCCTGACCCACAGTTCTAAGGAAAGACTGATTATTTCATGTCATGAAATAACCAACCCTCGAACTATGTGCAGGCTTAGGGGTGCCAACATCCCCCCACCCGCTGGCAGTCAAGCATCCACACGTAGTTTTTGATTCCCCCCAAAACTTAATTACTCATAGGCTACTATTGCCCAGAAGCCTTACTGTTAACATAAATAGCTGAGTAGCACATATTTTGTATGTTTTATGTATTATATACCCTATTCTTTTTTTTTTTTTTTTAATCTGAGGAAGTGAGGGAGAGAAAGAGAGCAGGAAGAGGGAGAAGGAGAAGCAGGCTCTCTGCTGAGCAGGGAACCCAATGTGGGTCTCCATCCCAGGACCCTAGTGTCGTGACCAGAGCCAAAGGCAGATGCTGAATGTACTGAGCTACTCAGGTGCCCCTATATACTCTATTCTTACAAAGAAGTAAACTAGGAAAAAGAAAAGGTTAAGAAAATCATAAGGAAGAGGAAATATAGCACTGTACTCTATCGAAAAAAAATCTGCATATAAGTGGACTTGAATAGTTCAATCTTGTGTTTTCCAAGGGTCCACTATATTTTGTGCAGAGGAGAATTCAGGCTAGCAGAACAATCATCTTTATACCACTAAGCTCAAGGATGAATAGATGAGAAAAATTAAACCACTCAATGGGTCCTTCCAGGGGTTTGCGGCTCCCTCATTGCAAAAGACAGAGTCTTCTGGGTTCCCAGCCTGGCTCCATCTCTTGCTGGTATGGGATGCTTAACTAATCTGTGCCTCAGTTTCCCCATGGTATATTTGTCATAGGCTGTTTTGATTATTTAAAGATCAAAAATACCAAGAAGATAATAAGCACTATTAGTAGTAAGTAAAATTTATTTTTAGTAAGTAGTAAGTAAAAATTATTATTTTAGGGGCAAAAACATAGGGAAAACCATACGCAAAGGGTATCTAGAGTTAGAAGGCCTAGGTTTGCATTGTGATTCTGTGCAAGTTTACACTAGATACTTGACATGCCCAGCCTCAATTGTGTCACTTAGAGCAGGGGTTGACACACTTTTTCTGTAAAGGGCCAGAGGGCAAATGTTTTAGGCTTTGCATGTCAAACCGGCTCTGCTGCAATGACTCACCTCTGCCATTTCTGTTGTCAAAAGCGGCAATAGACAACATGTAAATGGATGGATGGATGCCAATAAAATTTTAGTTATAAAACAGTAAACAGATAAGCACAGCTGTGTTCCAGCAAAACTGTACTTACAGACAATGAAATTAGTTTTTCATACAACTTCCAAATATCACCAAATACCATTCCCCTCTTAGTATTTAAGGTTTCTTTGAGATATAACTGGCATATGACACTATATTAGCTTCAGGTGTAAAGCATAATGACTCAATATATGTATATGCTGTGAAGTGATCACCACAATAAGTCTGGTTAACATCCTCACCACACATAGTGACTGGTTCTTTTTCTTGTGATGAGAACTTTTAAGATCTACTCTTTTAGCAACTTTCAAATGTATAGTGCAGTATTGTTAACTATAGTCTCCATGCTGTACATTACATCCCCAGGATTTATTTTAAAACTGGAACTTTATATCCCTTTCATATTTATCAACTATTTAAAAATATAAAATCCACTCTTAGCTCATGAGCTATACCAAAACAGGTAGTGGGCCAGATTTTTCCTGAGGTCTATAGTTTTAGGACCCTTAATATACAGAATGAGCCCAACAAGAAAGTATAGGATAGCTCATGGTTTCCCAAACTAGAATAATACAGTGTGTGGGGAGGGAGGTGTAGGTGAAGCCTTTTTTATATAGAATTTTAATGGTTTTACACTATATGTTTATCATTTATAGTTGATTAGATTTGACATATGTGTCCCAATTTCTGTAATAACTTAGACATCAGGCTCATGGAGAAGAATGACATTTTCTTTAATATTCTTGACTATGGGAAATTATATTTATCTTATATTTCAATGTTTGCCTCTTTCCCAAGAATATAAACTAGAACTAATAAGACCAAGTTTTAAAACTTGCTACTACAGTAGAGATTTATTTTATCATTTTAATATTATCCTAAGGAAAACGTGAATTTCTTCTCACCTATAAATATCCCAGTATGTACCCCAAAGGGTAAGGACACTCCCTTCTTTAACACATCTGAAGAGTGGTATAATACCAAATAAGAGCCCCCATAGTTGCCCAACATCATCAACATCCAAATAGTGCTCAGATCTCCAGTTTTCTCACAAATGTCTTAAATTAATTTTTCAGTTCATTTTTTATTTTTAATCAAGACCCAAACAAAGTCTGCATACATGATTGGTTGCTATTGTTTTTATATTTTTTAAATCTACAATTCATTTTTTGGTAATTTATTTATTTTAGAAAACCATAGAGGTTCCCTCTAGACTCCCTGTAAGTTGACAGTTAGATCCAGAAACTTGATCAGATTCAGGTTTGATTTTTTTTTTTTATTTATTTTTTTTTTGGTGGGGCTGGGAGAAGCAGGACTACTTCATGGGAAGTGAATACTATTCTTTTAAAAGAAAAAGTCTTCTCCAATATTGACTTAGATAATTTTGATAATAATGTTGCCTAAGAACCAGCATAAAACTATGTGCAAGCTTCTCATGAAACTTATTAAAACCAAATTGGTAAAGCACTTATTTAAAAAACATGTTTATAAATTAAACACAATTAAAACACCATTTAACTCCATTAATTTAAGATGACAGAAGGCTTCCCTGAAAATAAGCAAGTATATGCAACTTGAATATAGTAGTCATTTGGAGGGTATGATTCCTTAGGGCTCCTCTGTCCACACTGCTGCTACAAGCATGATGACTGGTTGCTTATGGGACTTTTCTTCTGCGACTTACTTTGAAATCCATGCTTGATTGGTGCCCATGACATCGTTGCCCTTCACACAAGCACACATGATCAAGAAAGAGCTCAGTACCTGGTGTCTGCAAATATTGGCCTCCTTTTCTCTAACCACAACTGCTTCTTTTGTACAATATTAACCCATGAGCACAGCCTGTTAAAATTGGAAGGCCTAAGTAGATATATCCTGAATATTTTTCTGACATTTCTCAAATGAGCTTCAGTTTTAAGGTTACATCTTTACTGAAATTACTAAAGAAAATCATTGAACTACTGCTAAAAATCCCAGACACTGAGCTGTATGGTCCGTTAATTATTGTGGTTGTCTGTCTTCTTGGTGTATGTCTTCACTTTGAAAGCCTCCAACTGTGAGAGCAGACCAAATGCCAGTCAAACCTCCCATGAGATTGAGGGAGAGTAAAAACAAGCTTTAGCTTTAAATTGGGATTTATATCAGGATTCTTTCAGGTATGAGAGTCAAAAACCAATTTAACGTTGGCATAAATAACAAAAGATATTTATTGGTTCTCATGACTAGGTAATCCAGGGGCCTTCTCATTTCAGAAATGGATTTATACAAGGGCACAGAGACATCAAGAATATGTCTCTTTTCACCTCCTGGGTCATCTTTCTCTAGAGTTAACTCCATTCTCAAATGGAGACTCCCCATGTGGGGGCCATAAGCTATCTAAACACACATCCTATCAGCTTTAAAAGCCTGGTCAAAAGAGAATATCTTGGGTACCTGAGTGGCTCAGTGGGTTAAACCTCTGCCTTCAGCTCAGGTCATGTTCTCAGGGTCCTGGGATTGAGCCCTGCATCGGGCTCTCTGCTCAGCAGGGAGCCTGCTTCCCCCGCCCCCCTGCCTGCCTCTCTGCCTACTTGTGATCTCTCTCTCTGTCAAATAAATAAATAAAATTTTTAAAAAAAGAGAGAGAATATCTTTTCCTCAGAATACTTGGGTACAAGAGTCATTGGCCAAGTTATTGGCCATATCCATCACTGTGGACAGACAAGGAGTAGAGTATTTGCACAGCTGAGGCCTGAGTCACAGACTCACCCAGAAAGTCAGGTATGGAGGGAATTAGTCCCCAAACTGATAAATTGGTATTGGCATAGCAAAAAAGGAAGGAAGGAAAGAAAAAGCCACTTAAAAATCCTATGCTACTATATTTGGAAGTAGGATATATCAGTGTCCCATGAGGCACTCAGATTTCAAGATGGTGGTGAAAATGACCTTGATGGGTCATTTTACCTGATGGGGCAATAACTTCCAGACCTTGGCTTGGTTCTTTTCATACACATGACATCACTTAATCACAAAACACACCTTTAAGATGGCTACAGTAATTTCTGTCTTATAGAGGAACAAAAAGACTCCAAAAGTTTTAGTAATTTGTCTAAGTTGCAGAGCTAACAAAGTACTAGACTAATTTTTTTTTCCAAAATAAATTTCTTCGTCTACAAACCAAAATCCTGTTCAAGGCATATGGCTGAAGTTGCCTTTGTAGAAGATGCTTTTTCCCATTGCCAGAGTGGGAGTCTCTAAAGTCATTTCGTTATAAAGGATAAATGTAAAGTCTCAAAAAATGCAGGGTGTATTTATCTTAACAATCAAATGCCAAGAGATACAAATGAGAATGTCACCTCATCCAATGAATAAAAACGAGTTATTCCTTGTTCAGGGAATCAATATGAAGCCTCCAGAATCAACAATCTGAGAAACAAAGATTATTACACTGGACTTAAGATCTTAATCCGACTCCTTGGGGAAACAGACCCAGAAAAAGAAGGTTATGCCCTCGGACTGGAGAACAAAAAGGAAGATGAGCACTAAAAGTTCACACCTGTTTCAATAGCATCATCCTCTTTATAAGCTTAAATTTATATGGGAGTCCAGATATACCAACCAAATATTACTTTTGAAAGCACAATAAGACTCTTATAAGGTACGGATTTATACCATTTAAGTTTTGAAAGAAAGGTAGAAGTGAAGTAGGAGAAATTCCTGATCTCACTGATTCTTCTTACACAAGACATCATTCCCCTCACCTTTCCATGCAGAACTGATCACCAAATTGGGTAACTTCTTCCCAAATATGTTTCACAATATCCAGGTGGTGATATCATCACCAAAACAACATCATTGTTTACCTTCCTTTAAAAAGAAAGGTCTGAATCACTATCATACACTGGTGAAAAGTATCCATTGGACAGAGGCAGGTTTTGGGGACCCTGACTCCCACAGACCCCTTCCAAGAGCCTGGGTGGGACCCTTGCAATGGGTTCACATGGTCATATGTCTTTATAAAATCTGCAAAACTGAAATAGATTAGCAACATCGATTAAGATTTTCATCTCTTACCAATTCTACTTCCCCTCTGTCACATTTCCTCTTGTGTTGAGTAAAAATGGATTCGCAGTGGGAATTTGGCTAAAGGAAAGTTGAACTGGAAATACATGTACTATCCATATGCACCTGTGGTTCTCTGTCTCAGTACAGAATATACGTCTGGCTAAGCCAGTGTAGGAATGGCTTCCAGTATAACCCCACCACCCACTGTGCCAACTCACAACATGACAACACCAGGGTCAGAGCCATTGGTCATCTCATAATACCAGTGTGCCTTAGAGGGCATGCACCATTTTCTAGACATCTCCAACAAAATTCCATGAGCTTCAAACACTACTAACCAAGATCCATGCCTCCATTTCTAAAGAGATTTATATGTAAAGATGGCAGCTCAAACATTTTCATTTCTAAATCCCTACTAAAATGATAGTAAAGTTTTTTTGTTGTAATTGCCTTTTGTTTTTATTGGTTTTGTTTTTGCTTTTAGGCATAAATCCATAAGGATGGGGAAAATAGGGAAAAACACAATAGGAACAAAGTTTTACAAGTTGGGAAGCAGGTGGAAGGGAACTAAGAAAGGATGAGTCGTCTGCTGATACCTGAGTCAAACCTTAGGAAGGCAAGTTGAGATTCAAAGTAGATTATAATCTCCATAACAGGAGGCAAAAAATAGAAGAATCAGTAGTTGGCAATGTTTGGGGGCTCTCAGTCACAATACTGGAAACCACAAGGAAACGGAGCTAGTCTTGAATCATCTAAAGATAAAATTATTTCAACCTAGAATTCCATATCTGAGCAAACCAGCAATCAAGAGTGAGAATCAAGATCTTAAAAAAAATAATTAATATCCCACACACTTTTCTCAGAAAGCTAACTGGAGTAAACTAGAAAAGAGGAGGCCTCAGACACAGAGACAGAAGAGAAGGGAAAATACTTTCAGGATGACAGTAAAGGAGATTAGGGTGACCCTATGGACCAGGAGCAGAGGGCAGCTCATCTCCAGTTCCCCCAGAGGCAGGTCCGAAGACCACAGAAACGATTCCTTAGGAATAGGAAATATATATATAAATATAAATATATATTTATATTTATATACACATATACATGACTTTACTGGTACCATATGAGAAGAGATTTATACTGTTGGCAGAAGAGCAAAGACATTTAGGATTGAATTAGTGACAATACACGAACTGAAAAAGGAAACAAACAAGACGATGAATTCAAGGGCCGTCTGTAGCAAAGCAGAAGGAACAGTAGTTGACTATTTGCCTCAGCTGTGAATAGCATTTATATGACCTTAATAATGTAAATACCGGGATGCCTGGGTGGCTCAGTTGGTTGGACGACTGCCTTCGGCTCAGGTCATGATCCCGGAGATCCGGGATCGAGTCCCGCATCAGGATCCCAGCTCCACAGGGAGTCTGCTTCTCCCTCTGACCTTCTCCTCGCTCATGCTCTCTCACTGCCTCTCTCTCAAAAATAAATAAATAAAATCTTAAAAAAATAATAATAATAATGTAAATACCAAATATTGATCCAACTAAAACCGCACTGTTGAAAAGAGGTGGTGTAGGAAGGCTGCCTGTGTGAGTGATGGCCCCAGGGTACAGGGAGGAAGAGCCCAATCCTCATTCTCCCGCCAGCAGATAAGGACACAGACCGAAAAAAGCAAGAAATCGTAATGCAAACACATGGTGCAGGGGTGGGAGGTAGAAACCAACATCATTCTAGAAAGTAGTTACCTCTGGAAGGGAGAACTGGGAAGGAGGGCTGAGCACTGTTGGGATTTTTCAACATATCTTGCAGAAATACTTAACTCGTCAGTGTATGAGCGTGTCAAACTTTGATAAAAGTTAAGATGTCCAAGGCTCCATTTGTGGGCTGAGTCTTGCCTAGAAGATAATATTCACCATTCCAAGTCCTTCTCACCTTGACCTCTTCTCCTCTGGTCTCAGCTCATGGCTTTCTCTCCCTACAAGGGGCCACACTGAGCCCTCAGTGCCTTCAAACATGACAGCCTTGGTGCCTACTTTGTGCTCTTGCCGATCAAGGCCATCTCTGCTGTCACCTCCTCTGTAAAGCCATTTGAACTCACTATTCCCAAAGCCCTTTGTGCATGCTCATGCTAAAAACACTCAGCAGCACTTGGTGTTGCTTCCATCTCTTTACAGTTTGGTCCTCTTTCCTCCATGAAACTATTAGAGCAAAGGCACATGCATGGTGCCTGGTCCATAGCAGAAGCTCAATAAATATTACGGGAACTAAATCGAATCTGGGATCCAAGTGTCTAGTGGAGAAGACACCGAGAGAAAGCAGGGGTATTGGGAGAGAAGTTAAGAGTTATCAGTTTATTCTGCTGGTTTTTCTAATTTTGTCTACTGCCAGGCCTGAATCCAAGTCAACCTCTTAACTCTAGATCTGTTTTTGTGAAGAATCAGTAGTCAAAAAGCCACAAGTATGGCCAAATGAACTGAAGCATCCCTGCCCTAAAAGGCACGCTTGAAGAACATATCATGTCATTGTTGACTGTGGGCCTCGATTTTGCTGAGTGGCATACAGTAGTCCCCCCACTTACCGGCAGTTTTGCTTTCCATGGTTTCAGTTCCTGCCAGGGAACCATGGTCCAGAAGCCGATGACCCTCGTTTTGATGTGTAGTAGACCCAGTAGCCCAGTGCTGGGTCACAATGCCTGCGTCATTCCCCTCACCTCATCTCGTCATGTGGGTACTTTATCAGCTCACATCACTGTAAGAAGAGTGGGTACAGTACAATAAAACATTCTGAGAGACAGTTCACATTCACATAACTTCCATTACAGTGTATTATTATCATTGTTCTTATTCTTAGTTATTCTTACTCATCTCTTACTGTGCTTACATTATAAATTCAGCTTTATCCTAGGGACATGTGCACAAGAAAAAATACAGCATACAGAGGGTGTGATACTGCCCGCGGCTTCAGGCACCCACAGGGTCTTGGAACCCAGCCTTCATGGATAGGGTGGGATTACCATACACTCTCCAGGCCAGAGCTGAGTCACTCCAGAAAACAAAGGGAATTGAAAAAGCTGTGTGAGAAAGAGGAAGTGAGAAAAGAGAGCAGACAACAGGATGCCAAGAAGAGAAACATGAGATTCCAAAAGAATAGTCTACATTTTTCTGGGCAGTATGTAATCTGTCTCCCTAGGAAACATACAGTAAAATCCACCTTGTTCACCAATGCTTTTGGACATGTGTATTTTGAGGATGTAAAAAGGTAACGAGTCTGGGGATGCCTGGGTGGCTCAGTCAGTTAAGTGTCTGCCTTCGTCTCAGGTCAGGATCTCAGGGTCCTGGGATCAAGTCCTGCATCAGGCTTCTCGCTCAGCGGGACCCCTGCTTCTCCCTCTCCCTCAGCCCCACCCCACAACTCATGCTCCTCTCTCTCTCCCTCAAATAAATAAATAAAACATAAAAAGCAAAAAGTAGTGAGTCTAAACCCAAGGTTGCTTGTGGGGAGACAACAGAAGTTACCCAAAGGGCTCAGCTACTTTGGAGTATGACACATGATACTCCTGAGTGCTGTCACAAAGGCCAAGGACATGGAGAGTTGCAAGACTCATCTAAATGGGAAGCTGCTGTTATGTAAAAATGTTGCTGTTGATGGTGGAGGTATTTAATTAGTTAAACTGACAACTCAAACGTTTCCATTTCATTACCAGTTTACATAGACTCCGTGTTTTCAGAGGTAGGAGAAAAGTAAAATGACTTGGAAGGGCAGTAAAGAAGATACTCATTAGCAATTCACCTTTTTCGTGGAAAAAGTCACCAACATGAGAGTAAAAGAAAAATGACCCAACACAATGTTTTAGTCACCTTTTCATCTTGGTTCTGTCTCTCACTCACTTAACTGCATTGACATTGTTACTTCCCATCCCAGGGCCACAGTTTCCCTGATCTGAAAGTAAGAGATTTAAAATTGACCCACTGAGCCACCCAGGTGCCCCATAAAATTGAGGCTCTCTGAAATTTCTATAATTCCAAATTCTTTCATTTGGGGAGGTAGAACAGCCCTAAAAATGAAAAAAAAAAAAAAACCAACAACAACAAATTATCCTCAGAATTCCTTCACTAGTTTTGATTCAGTAAAGGGGCAACAGGTTTGTAATAAACCAAAAATACATTTTACAGCAACCGTCAAGAACAGAATGAAGATAATCCCTCTTCTTTTTCCTGTTGAAGCCAGTTACCAACACCACCCCCAATTTTACTGCCAAACCCATTTAGTCATCAGATATTTCATACCCCAGCAAAATCCATTCAGTCCCTGATTATACTGTGAAACCGGAGGAAAGTGACAAGGAAGAGATCATGTTTTGTTCATCAAAACATTTTTCAAATTAAGCCATCACATCCTAAAATAGTGGATTAGAATCACCCAGCAGGACTTCTTCCTGAAAGTATGCAAATGCATAATCTTTGTTTAGAAGTGGGGTGTCAATTACTTGTGCAGATACAAAAATGACTAATAGCTAAAGCCTAATAAGACACCTGTCAATTTCCCTTTTTTTAGCTTGGCCACTTTCAATTCATAGAAGTTGCCCAACACAAACAGCATTTTGCTGACAGCTCTGTGTGTGCTTAGGCAGTGATAGCATTCAAACGAAAATGGAGTTTCAGATATTTCCATCCACTTCTTAAAAATACATTTTAAGAATTACAGTATTAACCACAAATGAATGGCTGCCTCGCCTCTCCAATGAGATACAGAAATAGCATCGTTAAGTCCATCAGAGAAGGGACAGCTTCCCATCCTTGCTCCAGCTAAATGAGAATGAAGAAAATTTCCTAGAAGAGGCTACAAATAGAAACAGACATTTTCCTGGAACAGAAAAATCCGAGTGAAGAACAGGAGATGATCTCCTTTTGAGATCTGAGAATATATTAAATATAAGAAACCTATCAATAGTGAGGACAGAGTTCACAAATGCTTCTGTTGTCTGAGGTGAGGGCATCCTTTATTTAAAAAAAAGCCTTACTCAAGACTAGCATAACCAAAGTAAGAATCCAACTGATATTTCACAGGTTGCCAGACTAGTCCTAATAATTTAAATTTGACAAGTCTATACTATAAGGTCCTTTATGGACAGAGTTCCATGAAAATGGAAGATATTTGTCAGGAAAGCATTCCTGAACATGAAAAAAAATTATTGCTTTTAAAAGTCCTCTGGACTAATTGTAGCTACTTCATCCTATGAATGTTAAAATTATATATATATGAATACATACAAATATGTATATTCAAACATTTTCAAACATTTTTATTTACTATTAAAGTATAATTGACATACAAAGTCATATTAGTTTCAGGTGTATAACATAGTGATTCAACAATTCTTTTTTTTTTTTTTTTTTTTTTTTCAGAGAGAGTAAGCTCAGGCAGACAGAGTGGCAGGCAGAAGGAAAGGGAGAAGCAGACTCCCTGCTGAGCAAGGAGCCTGATGTGGGACTCGATCCCAGGACACTGGGATCATGACCTGAGCCAAAGGCAGCCGCTTAACCAACTGAGCCACCCAGGCATCCCGTGGTTCAACAATTCTATATATTACTCAGTGTTCACCAGGTAGATGTCGAATTTTTAAAGAGGCTTATTAGCATGCTTTTAGAATTCCCTTTCCAAGTTTAGATTCTGAAATTCACATGAACATACATTATGTTCCCTTTTACCAAGAAAAAGAGTAAATGAAGATTAATGAGAATATAGAATGAATAGTATTTTGTATTCCATTTAGGTTTTTTAAGCAAGGGTTTTTAAAAAATTTATCTCCTATCGATCTGAGCTGCTTTTAATAATTTTCTTTAAGTACACATTAAGAGCAAAAAGTAGAGTAATTTTAACTAGGTCTTTCCAGCTTTCTCTCCATAAACATTGACAAAGAATTGGAGCACATGTGATTACATTACTAATGCTAGAACTAGATTTCTTTTAAATCACCTAAATCATTCCCTGCTTTAACCCATGAAGAGACTCATCCATCATTTATATTTACATGTATCTATTTAAAATAATTTACACCTATAAGTTCCATTCATATTTTGAGGATAAGATCCCAGTGTCATTTACCTGACTCTTCTAAATTCATATAGCTTAATAAGGTGAGAATACCAAGGTCCATCCAAGGACAGAGTTAGCACAATTTGAGATCTATTCTAGAGCACGAAAGCACTGTAAGTAAAAAACAAATCTCATAAACTGCATATTTCCATGGTCTAGTGCTGTGAATGGAAGAGAAAATGCATCCAAAAATGCTGAATGAATGAATAACCTCTGCTGAAAAAAGCATAGAACATATGTAAATAAACCACGTAGGAAGCAATGGGACAGAGTCTAAGCCTCCATTTACCACCAACTCACTCAGTTTCCTTCAAGTGGTGACAACCTCTTCAGTTCTCAGATTACCAAATTGTCATTTTTTAGATCTAACTAACACTTACATAGATTGCATATATGCCAAATACTGCTTTGAGAGCTTTAAACACAGGGTTGCCTTGGGTGGTTCTGACTCGGTTTTGGCTCAGGTCATGATCTCATGATCTCATGTGAGACTGAGCCCCACCTCGGGCTCCACTGGGTATGGAGGCAGCTTGGGATTCTCTCTCTCCCTCTCCTCTGCCCCCCACCCCCCACCTCTCCACTCTTTCTCAAACAAAAATTTTTTTTATTTTTCTTTAAATACAATGATTCATTTAATCCTCACCA
This sequence comes from Mellivora capensis, assembly GCA_004024625.1. NCBI lineage: Eukaryota > Metazoa > Chordata > Mammalia > Carnivora > Mustelidae > Mellivora > Mellivora capensis. The sequence goes on along the minus strand of PISX010013194.1, from coordinate 15,384 downwards.
CAATCCTATGATTAGGGCCAGCTTCCTGGGCAACAACAGAGGGCCTCCTTCCCCCAGAAGGACTCCACACTTGGTTTAATGCTCTGCTGTCACCATCTTGAAATTGGAACAAGGGGCCCAGCATTCACTTCACTGAAATTTGAACAAAGGGCTCTGCAAATTATGTAACGAATCCTGTCTATGAAGTGTTAGAACTATTATCCTTCCCATTTTGCAGATGCAGGAACTGAGGCAAAGAGAGGTTAAGTAACTTGCCCAAGGTCCCAAAGTTGGTCATTATTGAAACCAGGATTCAAATCCTGCCCAGCTCTGAACAACCCCCACCCCTGTCCTGTCCCAGGTGGGAGACGCTGGAAGCCTTTATGCTCAGTTCCTCGCTGGTTCTGCAATCCTAGCTTAGTCCTTTACTGAGAGGAATGTTGTTTTCACTCTTTCCTCCTTCAATCAAGGCTTTTTATAGCTACAGAGTAGCGGTGGATAAAGAAAAAGACATGTTGCATTCACAAACAAGCCGAATTTGAAAAAAGAACTGCTTAGCTAAATGAAAGGTGAGAGGGTTTAAAATGGTCATGGCAGGGGCTTAGCTATTTAAATGACAAGCTAAGCAGGATACCTTTAGGGCTATTTCAGGCTCTGATCCTCAAATTAGAGCTTTTAGGAGTGGGATCCAGAGCCCTACATGGGAAAGACCAAGTTAGCTGGGAATGGCGATGCCACAGCAGAGGCGGTACACATCAAAGGGAGCGCTCCCGTGGCTTCCTTTTATAGAAGTGAAAACAGCCCAACTGCCCTGCAGTGCATCCCCTCAATCCCTGCCCCGCCCAGGGGGGAGCATAAATAAAAGGTTTGCATCAGCTGAGGATCAAATACTAAAGAAAAGCGTTAAGATATCCCTAGGACTCAGAGTCAAAGGTCAGGTGGGAGAGAAGCATCTGGCCTCCCTTGGCACTTGAGTTTCCTGCCAACCCTCTTCTATCCCCATCTTCTATCTAAGATAACTGGGTTTTTCACCTTGACTAAAACCCATGAGCTCAAGCGGGTGGACTGCAGACATTCCCCAGTAATCCCGGGTCTGGTCCAGACCACCTAAACTCTGAGAGTTGTTATTGTTATTATTATTATTATTGGCTGTTGTCTCATTTTCTGTCTGCGCTCTACATTTGATTTTTTTATGAATCAGAATAAAACTCTTTTGTTTTATTAATTGCAAACTATCTTCCAAATACAGGTCAATAAAAAGACCACCCAGATTTGGGCACAAACGTTGTCTCCAAAGTGAACCCTGGAAGCTGCTGCTTGGAATCCAGCACACACCTTATCGCAAACTGCCCTTGCGATGTGCAGACCAGAACCATGTGAGCTACACCGAACAGAGAGACCCAGTAATTGATGGTGGAGTCTTACATGAAGTCAGTGATTTTCAAGAATCTTGGAGTTCTCGGATAAAACCGCATGTTTTGTGATTGGAGTATGTCAATCCAATATAGGGTCCCATAGTTCTCAGACTATTGTGATTTTTTTGATTGGTCGGTAGGGTCTCTGTACATTCTAATATCTAGTCAATTAGCCAGCATCAGTCTTCTTAGGAGGTCCCCAACCTCTGTCTCACTCCTAAGAACCACCAGGAACCAAGTAAGAATTCCCAAAGAGGTTCCCTGTCCCCAAGTCCATTCTGCATTTGGCTGATGTCAGATATCCTGCCTCCCCCCGAATTCCCTTCCATGACATCATTGTTCCACGTGCAACCAAAAGTCAGAAGCACTGACCCTGAAAGAGCAAATTTGAGGATGCACCTGTGAAGGCCATAGTAGGCAGCAGGGAAGTTTGCAAGAAAGGTGACTGACCTGGACCTCTGGACACAAAAACCATCTGCAACCACGCAGGTCGCGGTCTAGGTTAACATCACATCACTATTCCAGGAAGCCTGGAAGACGAAGTTGTAAATAATTGGAGTGTTTCAGGAACTTCCCTAAAATTCACTTTAAAAACATTCACTTAAAAAAGCTCATCTAAAAAACACTATCCAGTGGTCCTTGATGAGTAAATAACCACCTCTCAGAACGGTAGAACCCTCAACCCAGGCATCAGATGATTCTTTATGCTTCCTGACAGGCGGCATTCTCAGTTTGTCCCCTAATTCTAAACCATTATATAACAAACTTTGCCCAATCCCAATCAATTCCCACCAAGTTGAAAGACTCACCTTAAACCAGGCTTCATAAAAATCCCCCCTTTACCCTCTCACTGCCAGGAAGCTACTCACTCTGCTTTGCTTTATCAACATTTTGATACTTGAAGACTCTATTCAGGGAGTCAATAATCACTACTCCCTTCCCTTTCACAACCAGCTCCCATATATTTGTCTCCTCTGAGGGCACAAATGCCACATCATCAACAACTGGATACAAGGAAAGCCTCAAGCTCTGTGAGAGTTGCAAAGCAGGGGAGTGGTGTGGGCTTTCTTCCCAGGCATCTGGGAGGGGACCTAGGAATCAGCATTGGAAGACCCACCTCAGCCTGCAAGAATTTATGGACATCCCAGAAATTGTCTCCCTGTCCTTCTGAGCAGTGAGCTAAGCCCTCCCTGACCTGGAAGCTGGGAAAGCCTAAGAGAAAAGGAAGAGAGACTTTCTCTCCGGGGGTCTCAGCAATGGGTTAGCAGCCTACCTGCGTCTATCAGGCCTTCCCAGCAGACTTGGCTGCCACCTTTTGGAAATGCCAATCAGCAAAACTATGCCACAGTGAATGGACAAAGGAAAACAGACACATATAAAAGGAGGCTCAGAGAGAGAGAGAGAGAGAGAGAGAGCAATCCACCAGATTGTTCCAATTCAGCACGTGCCAAGAGAAATAGAAGCGTAGGAGAATGCCAAAGGGAGAAAAATGAAGTCCCAATTCATGTCCAAAAGGAGGTTGGAGCTAAAAATTATCATTTTCCAGCTAACATTTCACAAGATGAGTTGGAGGAAAGGAAGGCCATGTTCATAACCAAAATGGTGGTGTAAAATAACTAAAGGAATAAATATCCTCTTTGCACGAAGCAAAAATATAAATAGAATCATGAAAGAGAAGTAAAGAATTTTGAGAGAAAATGGTTATAATCCAAGAATCCTATATTTAAATCACCTATCAGTACAAATCATAATAGAGGTTCCAAGGCACAGAGAGAAAAGAAGAAAAAGAAATCATCCATAAATCTTGAATATATACACACATTCATACAGATAGATATAAACACTCAAACTTACTTACACACATATACAGATACATTCATGTACATCTTGATGATATGCATGTAAATGAATAATGGTATAATATCTAAGAATGTTTATAGATGTATTAATAAGTTAACATTGATTAAACTATGAAAGAGGCAAAGAGGCACCTGGATGGCTCAGTGGGTTAAGCGTCCCACTCGATTTTGGCTCAGGTTATGATCTCAGGGTCCTGGGATTGAGCCCTGAGTCAGGCTTGTGCTCAGTGGGGAGCCTGCTTGAGATTCTTTCTCTCCCTCTCCCTCTGCCCCTCCCCCACCACTCCCTCTCAAATAAATAAATCTTTCTTTAAACAAAAAAATCTATGAAAGAGGGTGCTTGGGTGGCTCAGTTGTTTAAGCAAATGCCTTCGGCTCAGGTCATAGACCTGGAGTCCCGGGATGGAGTCCCTCATCGGGCTCCCAGCTCCATGGGGAGTCTGCCTCTCCCCTCTCATGCTCTCTCTCTCTCTCAAGTAAATGAATAAAATATTTTTTTAAAAATCTATGAAAGAGACAGTATTTCAAGTACTTGTTAGTTATTAACTAACTTTACCCTCACAAAACCTTCAGAACTATGGTACTTGTATTAATCTCATTTCACCAAGGAGGGTGAGGCACAAAGTGATTAAGCAACTGACCTATAGACACAAAACAAGAAAGGGGTAAAGGCAGGATTAAAACCCAGGGAGGGGTGCCTGGATGGCTCAGGTCATGATCCCAGCATCCTGGGATTGAGCTCAGCTGGGAGCCTGCTTCTCCCTCCCCAGTTCCTCCATGCTTGTGTTCCCTCTCTCGCTATTCTCTCTGTCATAAATAAATAAAAATCTTAAAAAAAAACAAAAACAGGGAATCTAGTGCCAGATCCTTAGTTTTTAAACACAGTAGTCCTGAATTGTTCTCAAATAGGGGCTCTTGAAGAAGAAACATACTAAAAGGAGAAATTCTAACAAAAGCATACAATCAAAAGTTAACTCTTTCATGGAAAAAATATTGACATTGAGAGTTGAATCTGGGGGGTAAGGAAATTTTAGAGTAAAACTTCCAAAGTTCTCATTTGCTGGGAAAAAAGGTGGAAGGAAGAGTAAAAATATTCTGGAGTCAGCTAATCAAGATTGGAGGGACATATGGTGAAGTATTAAGAGCATCTTGATAAGGGAAATCACTGATGCCTTCTTTTCAACAAGAGTAGAGAAATGGGTATATAATAATGAGAACCAAAAATGGAAGATAGATTGGAAAAGCATAGTAATTATCAGGGGAAAAGGAATGAATTACATTTTGATCAGACCTACCAAAGAAAGGAAAAGAGAAAATAACTATCTAAAAATAAATAAGTAAAATAAAATAAAATCAGATATAAGGAATAAAACCTAATGCATTGGGGTGCCTGGGTGGCTCAGTGGGTTAAAGCCTCTGCCTTCAGCTCAGGTCATGATCTCAGGGTCCTGGGATCAAACCCCACATCAGGCTCCCTGTTTAGCAGGGAGCCTGCTTCCTCCTCTCTCTCTGCCTGCCTCTCTGCCTACTTGTGATCTCTGTCTGTCAAATAAGTAAATAAAAATCTTAAAAAAAAAAAAAAAAAACCCAATGCATCAATGCTTAAACTACAAAGCAGAGAATGTCAGATTGAGTTAGCAAAGAAATCCTAACTGTATGGACTAATTACAAGGAAGATACATGGACAAGTGATAAAGGTTTGCATTTGGGGCATCTGGGTGGCTCAGTAGGTTAAGCGTCTGCCTTCTGCTCAGGTCATGATCCCAGGGTCCTGGGATTGAGCCCCAAATGCTCAGCAGGGAAACTGCTTCTCCCTCTCCCTCTGCTGCTCCCCCTGCTTGTGCTCCCAATCTGTCTTTCTCTCTCTCTCCTCTCTCTCTCTCTCTGTCAAATAAATAAGTAAAATCTTAAAAAAAAAAAAAAAGAAAGAAAGAAAGAAAAGAAAAAGATTTGCCTTCATAATGCTAGAGGATTACATTTGATTTCAATCTTTCCAAAACTACAACAAAAGATTTTGTAATGAATGAGCACAGAACCTTAAGGAGACAGAGGAGAGGAGGCAACACAAAGCTTAAGTCTGGAAATATCCAGATTTGAGAATGACAAAGGGCTGAGCACACCACAGGGTATAAGCCACCAACAGGGAAAGTCAAAAACCAACTCGATTTACATCACAGAATCCTCCAAAGCCTTAGGAACTGGTGGCACCAGGGACCTCTGGAAGGGTGGATAAAGAAATGAAAATAAGGAGGATGGGTTGAAATCCATTTGAGGCATAGTCAGACCCTTAAATTTCCTGTTCTACTCCATACTGCCAGAAGAGTGGTGTTTTATTCTCTGGAGAAAGGAGAAAAGAGGATGAGTGGATATAGCTGCCTGGAAATGGGGCAGAGTGGGGAGGTGGAATTAAGTGAAACCACAGGTCTTCCTGTCCTCCCCTTCCACACTGAAGCACGCAGGAAACTGAAGATTCTTCTCAGGAAAGACTGACAGGCCCAAGAAGCCCGATCCCAGGAGGAGGAGGAGCTTCCCACAAACAGGACAGCCAGATCCTCCTCTAGAGCACAGGCCCACCTGTGCCTTCAGGGCTTCCGGCCAGCAATTACCTCCTTATTTTTAAACAAGAGCAGACAACCAAAGATCGCCAGACACCTTAGGAACATGTCTACTATGGAAAATAAAGGGGAAAAAACAAAACAAAACAAAACCGAAAAACCACAAAGCGATTTGGAAGATGCAGAGACTACTGAGAGAGGAAAAAAATACGTCTTACAATATATGTAGCTGGAGGGTGGGGGGTTGGGCGGAAGAGATAAAGGGGATTAGACATACACTGGTTGTGATGAGCACTGAGCAATGTATAGAATTGTTGAATCATTATATTGTACACCTAATGTAACTAATATAACACTGTATGTTAATTATACTTCAACCACTATATATATATGTATGTTCAGAGTTGCTATATATATTCAGAATACATATGTTTATATTCAGATTTCAAAGAAGATGAAACATCCGTGAAACAAAAATACGATAGTATAAAACAAAGAAGCATTCAGAGAAGGAAAGAATTTCTTTGAAATTAAAATCACAAGGGACACCTGGCTCAGTCAGGAGAGCAACTCGATGTCAGGGTCATGAGTTCAAGCCCCATGTTGGGGGTGGGGGGAGACATCTAAACCTCTCATTAAAAAAAAAAAAAAATTTAAGAACATGAGAGTAGAAATGAAAAACTCAATAGAAAGGGTAGAAAAGAAAATTAAAGGCCTACCAGCAAGTGGAACAAAAAGGCACAGAGATGGAAAATGGAACATAGTAAGAGTTAAGAAAATCACAGGACTAGTCCCACCATCGTTTGAATAGAGGAGTTCCAGAAAGTGAAAATGTAGAAAATGTACCTCAAAGTTAATGGCTTTAGTTAAGACCCCTTGACTAATTAATCATGGGTGATTAAAGTACATAATGGCAGAGATATATGAATGTATGTTCATATAATGAATGTGAGGCTTTTTATGAGGGAAAAAGATTAATTTTGTATTTAAAGTAAAATGTCTGGTCCCAAGGTGTAACTGAAGATAGTAAAAGAAAAAACTAGAATTTGAAGAAAAGTGGAAGTGTGCTCAAATTTGCTGCGTCAAGGATGAAAATTAAATATGGAATATAATATCACTTTATACATCATTGGACTGATAACCTCTTAAAAACAGAAAACATCTCTTGTTGGCAGGGCTGTAGGGAAAATGCACAGTTTCTGATTGCTCGATTGATGTCTTCTTGGAGAACAAACTGACAACATCAACTAAAATTAAAGAGTCTGTATACCTTTCACCCGGAAGTCCCACTCCTGGGAGTCTACAGTACAAAAAATGAAAGCTACAGTACAGACAGAATAGAAAAGATTATTTACTGGATCATGCTACATAATAGCAAAAAAGGAAACAAAGAGAGTGCCCATTGGCAGCAGAAAGCTGATTCAATCACAAAATTGTTATACAAAGGATTGTCTGTCATATAGCCATTCAAAAGAATGAGTTAGAGCCACTGAAGCTGGCTTGGAGGGATTATTCTAGAGCCTGATGAGTGAGGAAAGCAAGATGCAGAAAAGCATGAATAATACAATTTCTTTGTATAAAACATATACATAGTCGTAAGTAGGCTTATGTATAGCTCTATTTGAATATGATTATTTGGGCATGGAGAGAAATATGAAAGGACACTTTTATGAACATGGGCTGGGAGGAGGAGTGGTGGGTAGTGTGGGCTCTCTAAGGATGGGGGAGGGGAAACCAAGCCAAAAGGAAAAGAAATTGACTAATAAGTCAATTTCTTTTGTTGTTAATAAATAAGAGTTATTATTTATTATATATGATATATAATATATATATTTATATATATAATAATAAATAAGTTATATATAAACATATATATTTATTTATATATAAATATATAATATTTTTATTATATTTATATATTTATTTATATAAATAAATATATAAATATATATATAAATAATAAGTTATATATAAATAATAATAAATAAGTTAATAAATAAGAAAGCAAGATTTGAACACATTTGTTCATTTATACATAGATGTATGAAGTTTTTTTTTAATTTATAGGGGAAAATATTGTTTTACTTTCAAAAAAGGGAGAGCGTTACTTGATACATTTAATTGTCACTTTGTGAAGCACAGTCTGAAGAGGACCTGAAGAGATGTTTTTCCAGAGAAGGCATACGGGTGCCCAGCAGATGCATGAAAGAGAAGGGATGAACACCTCTATGAAAGCTGAGGAAGATGAGACAGAAAGGCCTTCTTTAAGTATAGAATCCCCCAGGGCAAGCTCTACTTCCCATGTTGGCATCCTAGATACAGAAAGCAAAGATCAGGACTGGTCCAGAGGCTTAATCTGCAACTGGGTCCCACCCCTAAGCGGGGGCAGATACCTGGGAGGAAATCATACAGTTCTTGGCACAAGAGAAGGCAGCAAATGAGAGTTGCCTCCCTGCTCATCAGAAAACAGCGGACTTCTCGGTGTGAGAAGTCCTATCTCCATGTCCCTGTGGGGAGTCCTTCAATGGGACCCAGAGTTTGGCTGAGAAGAGCCGGTTATTTACAAATAACTATTAAATTTATCTAGTCAGGGGCAGAGCTAGCTAGGCTCGTGTGCCCCCAGAGGATTGATCAATGAGTCTCCTAGGCATGAAAAGACGGCAGGAAGGACACGGTTGAGAAGCCAGTGCCTGCAGAAAGAGAATGTCCACCTCGGTTAATGAGGATTAGCTGAAGGATGTGCTGTGGTTCATAGCAGTCGTACTTTCGGGGTGATGCTTCCGGGAGTGCTGTAATTAGAGATGGCCACACACACATTCTGTCATTTAGGCAGGTCAACAAATAGGCAGCCCTTTCCTGTGTGTGATTCCAAATACTCCCGGCTCAGGATAGTGTCAAATTTCTATGCAGGACTTTTCTAATCCAGACAAGCTTTCCCTCTGAGGAAAGAAGCTTCTCAAATTCACGGTATGTGGGTAAGGCAGGTCTGTGAGGAGCGGAAAACAGCAAAGCTCGCCTCCACGTGGAGGAGTTGCTTGATGTTCAGACCGCTGTGTGGTTGTAAAGGAAATGACCACTGTGGGCCGTCCCCATGCAGACCACACACATTTAACTGTGGAAAGGGGCTTGTTCTGCTGGGACAACAATAATTTAAATAAAAATACATAGCTCTGGCTGAGAAGAGACCTAGAGAATGTTTCTGGAAGGAGAACAGAAGAAACCTCAAGGGAAAATAATGTGTTGTGGATTTTTTTTTAAGATTTTATTTACTTATTTGACAGAGAGAGATCATAAGTAGGCAGAGCAGCAGGCAAAGAGAGAGGGGGAAGCAGTCTCCCCACTAAGCAGAGAGCCCAATGTGGGACTCGATCCCAGGACCCTGGGATCACGACCCAAGCTGAAGGCAGAGGGTTAACCCACTGAGCCCCCCAGGTGCCCCTGATGTGTTGTTTTTAAAGGATCACCTGGGGTGATGCTGATGCCACTGGTCCAAGGACCATCCTTTGAGGAGCAGAGCCTTGGGGGACACAAGCCCTAAGACTAAATGACAAGAAAATATGTACCAAAAAGAAAAATGCAAACAGCATCATGGCTGGAGTTTGTGTTGGTGGGAACTCAAAATGGTGGTCCAGTGGGCTGGAAAACCATGAAGGATGAAAATAGGATGGTCCTTTTTAAGTAACTTGGTACATCATAATAAGTACCTAGTACAAAGGAATTTGTCAAAACTTCTTAAGAGAGACACACAGAAATATCCTCTTTACCTTGATTCTGTCATCTGACCCACAGAACTCAGTCAGTTACCAAGAAGGCAGGCAAGAGTTGCCCTATGTGAGAGAAAACATCATGGAGCTGCTTCGTGTCAAAAACCAACCCAAGAAATGAAAAGAGGAAGTACAAAACACAAAGCCCACCCCCACCAGGCTAAAGGTGGGAGTGGGTCCCCACGACACAGTTCTGACCCAGCAGACCAGCCAGGCCCACTATGCCCTCCCTAGGCCACTCACTGGTCAGTGTGGGGCAAGTGTCAGGGCCACCATGAAAGCAATGGGCAGGCCACAAGCAATTAACTGTGTTCTTTAGGTGCATTCTTCTCCCAGATCTTTAATTTATTGTGAGTGGCCTTCAAGGCACCAGGAATCCAGGAAATCCCAATGTATTCTGGCTCCCTTCCCAATGGAGACCAGCACAGATTTGGATGGGAGGAGGAAGCAATGGAAAAGAGGAAGGTAGAGGCAATTTGAGTTTTGCTACAAAGATCCTACAACGGGGGCACCTGGGTGGTTCAGTGGGTTGAAGCCTCTGCCTTCGGCTCGGGTCGTGATCCCAGGGTCCTGGGATCGAGCCCCGCATCAGGCTCTCTGCTTGGCGGGGAGCCTGCTTCCTCCTCTCTCTCTCTCTCTCTCTGCCTGCCTCTCTGCCTACTTGTGAGCTCTCTCTCTGTCAAATAAATAAATAAAATCTTAAAAAAAAAATCCTAAAATGTACCAAGCTCCACTGACACATTCTCCAGTTGCCTAGACAAATTAATATGCTTTTGAATGGAGTTAAGCTCTGTTTGCTTGCAGAGCCATTTTGTTCAAATATACAGTCATATAATTAAGATAATTTTAACTGCAAGTAACCAAATCCCACCTCAAGGAACTAAAACAATAAGAAAATCTGTAGGGTATAAGACAGAGCTGCGGTAGTCTGGTTCCAGTGTTGATTAATTCAGTGACTTGATGACTTCATGCAGACCCAGTGTATTAATCAGGATTCTCCAGAGGAAAAGAAACGCTAGGATTCATATAGATGTGCAGAAAGGACTTATTGTAAGAGATTGGTTCATGCAGTTATGGAGGCTAAGAAGTCCCACAATCTGCTAACTGTAAGCAAGGGGCCCAGAAAGCTGGTGGTATATTTCCACTCCAAACCCAAAGGCTTTGGAACCAGGACAGCCCAAGAACCAGGAGCACCAATGGCCAAGGGCAGGACAAGATCCATATCCCAGCTCACGCAAGAAAGCGAATTTGCCCTTCCTCTAACTTTTTGTTCTATTAAGGCTCTCAGAAGAGTGGATTATGCCTCCCTTCCTTGGTGAGGGTGATCTTCTCCGTCTACAGAATCAAGTGCTAATCTCTTCTGGAAACACTTGCACAGACTCACTCAGAAATAATGTTATACCTGCCATCTAGCCATCCCTGAGGCCAGTCAAGTTGACATATAAAGTTAATATCATACCCAGGTTTTGCTTCTTTTTTTTTTCAAGTTTTTATTTAAATTCTAGTTCGTTAACATATATGATTCAATTGGTTGCAGGTATAGAATTTAGTGATTCGTCACTTATGTACAATGCCCAGTGCTCATCACAGGTGCCCTCCGCAATGCCCCTCACCCATTTAAGCCACCCCCCAATCACCTGCCTCCAGCAACCCTCAGTTCGTTCTCTATTAACTATGGAGTCTCTTATGGTTTTTGCTCCTTTAAGCTCTGTTATTCTCGTGTTGGCTTTGTCTTTCAGCTGGCTCTTCCCATGGTCACACGATGGCAGCAGCACCTGCAGAGGCCATAGCTAGATACGACAAAGTCAATATAAAGAAGAAAATGTTGGGGCTCCTGGGTGACTCAGTTAGTTAAGCAGCGGACTCGTAACTTCAGCTCAGGTCATGATCTCAGAGTCTTGAGATTGAGGTTCTCATCAGGCTCCACCATCAGTGGGAAGTCTATTTGAGGATTCTCCCCTCTCTTTCTCTCTCCCTCTGCCCCTCTCATGTGCTTGCTCTCTCTCTCTCTCAAATAAAAAAATATTTAAAAGAAGAAAATGTCTGTTTCTTGTATATCACTCTTAGGAATCTTTGCCATATTCCTCTATATTACATATCTACTCAAGTATTTTTTAAAAATTCCTCCAAAAATTAACAGTTAAGGCAGGGATTGGCAAATCTTCCCTCCATAAAGAACAAAATGATAAATATCTTCAGCTTTGTGGGTCACATAATCTCTGTTGCAATTATTGTCCCCTGCCATAGGCAATATGTATATCAAAAGACATGACTGTGTTCCAATAAAACTTTATTTACAAAAACAGGCAGTAGGATGGATTTTGCCTTCCATTTATGGTGTGCCAACTCCTGACTTAAAACAATAAACATCTTTTACCTCACACTGTTTCCATAGGTGAGGAATCTGGGCATATCTTAGTCCTGACTCTCATGAAGTTGTAGTCAAGTTGGGGCAGTGGTCATCTGAAGTCGTGACCAAAGCTTCTTCCAAGATGGCTCCTTCAAGAGGCCTCATTACACGTATCTCTCCATATGGCTGCTTAAGTGTCCTCACAACATGCCAGCTGGTTTCCTCCAGAATGTGGGATCTGAGAAAGAGTAAGGGAAAAGCCATGACATCTTTTTATGACCTGGTCATACATATTTTGTCATATCCCAGTCTTTGGAATTGAGTCATTTGTCCAGCCCACATTCAAGAGATAAGGAATTAGCATCTCTCTTGGGAGGGGTCAAAAGGTAAAAACAACAAGATGATGGCATCAAATCAGTCTTAATTTCTTGGGCCAAATGTGTGCCCCATTTCTAATCATTGAGATTTAGCTTTATTCCTGAGGCCTCTTTCTACCATGTACTTGATTTCTCTGTTCCCTGAGCTTCAGTTAATTGACCTAAAATTCCCCCAAGATAGAGAGAATCTTCAAGCAGCCTTCCCCCTGAGTGTGAAACCTGACACAGGGCTCAGTCCTATGAACCATGAATTCATGATCTAATCCAAATCCAAGATTGGATGCTCAACCAACTGAGCCACCCAGGCATCCCCCAAGACTCTTTTTCACATGCGCTAGTGCAAAGCCATAGGTCCGGCAGGTGTGGTTGCACAGTGTGTACACTGTGTAAGGGTCCCAGATGAGATGAAAAATTGGGACTGAAATCCAGCCTGTATTCAGCTCATTAAGTCTTGTTCCCTGAAGAAGGAAACAATATTTGTCATTCTTTTGCCTAGGGGGCCACCTCTGCAAGGATCTATGGAAGGTGACTTATGTAACTGGGATGCTGATTTTTTTGCATGATTTGTCCCCAACCTTAGTATATTTGTCTGTAACTCCAGCCTATTGAGACTTACTTGCATCCTAACTCTGTTACTCACCACACTCCCTATGTCTCCATCACTTTCTCTATTAGGGGGTTACATATACCCAGAGAATACATGAGACAATCCTTTTGGGTGCAGGTTAAAAAATTAAAAAAAAAAAAAAAAAAAAAAGAACTTCTATTTCTAGGGGGTTTTATTCATATAGAGAAAGAAATAAAATTAAGCCTTCCTATTAGTTAATTAATTAATGTCAGTTGATGTTTATAAATGAATGTTGGCAGATGTTCATAATTTATAAATAAATATATGTATATTGAGGTGGATGCTCAGAAGTTTTTAAAGATGTGTGATCAAGAAATATTAAACAGTATTGTTTTATAGCATCATCTAAGTCACTGATAAAAATTTTAAACGAGGCCAGGCTGAAAACAAAACCTTGAGATCAACGCTGATCCAGCAGGCTGTCTGGGTACAATTTGGCCCAGCATCTAAGGTAAATCCACTGTTAAGTAACAGATACTCCATGCTAGGCAGCATCTAAGACGGTCTCCAGGGATCCCAGCTCCTGCTTTCCATTCCCATTTAAATGACATTTTGCATACATGTCAAGATTCTTTGTAAAAATGTTGAGCCAGAGGTGTCCGACAAAGCTACATCCAGATTCCTGACCTACAGAAACTGAGATAAAAAATGTTTGCTGCCATAAGTTGCTAAGTCCAGGAATTATTTGCAACACTAATAGACTCTTCTAAGTGACTTATAATAGGTATCTCTAAACTCACAACAGCAAAGCAACCCTGCAACCTAGAAACTATCATCCTCGTTTTATAGGTGAGTAAAGGAAGGCTCAGAGTATTTAAATGGCTTTCCCGGGTTTTAAAACAGCTAGCAAATGACAGGATTCAGCTCTAAAATCCACAATCTTTTCCACTTACAATAAGATATTCCTTTATCTAGCTCTATGACCTTGAGCAGGTAACATCAACCTCTTAGTTTCCTCATCAGTAAAATTGGGGAGTGAAACAAATTATTCATCTCTAATTTTTTAAAATTGCATCCCCATCCTCTGCTTTGGCCACACCCCAAGAAGCAAGTTAAATGATTTTTATGCTAGAGAATGTTAAGGGTGATGGGCAAGGGTTTGAAGATCACTTGACTTAGCTAAAGAAATACGTTGAAGTCAGAAACCACTGAGGTTTAGGAATCTCCATTTTTTCTGTAGCTGATGCCAACAGCTTCCCACACGTCCCAGTGCTGCCACTCAGAGGGTAAAAAGGGGATGCGGTCTATTTCCTTTTTTTTTTTTTAAAGATTTTATTTATTTATTTGACAGACAGAGATCACAAGTAGGCAGAGAGGCAAGCAGAGAGAGAGGAGGAAGCAGTCGGTATTTCTTAAGAGGAAAGGAAGAAGCTTCTACTCTAACAGAGATCTTCCAGCTGCAACAATGTAACGAAAGTACGATAACTACTTTTGCTGCAACTCAGCATACATCCATCCCCTTAATAGAGTGATGTGACAGAAAGAACTTTGTGGCACAATGCAGAGAAAGAGTTAGAGTAGTGGCAAAGAGGGACACCCTGATAGTCTGATAATTGCAGATGTATTTATACATTCTTTTTTTTTTTTTTTTTTTTTTTAGAAAGAGAGTGAGAGGGGCACCTGGGTGACTCAGTGGGTTAAAGCCTCTGCCTTCGGCTCAGGTCATGATCCCAGGATCCTGGGATCAAGCCCCAAATTGAGCTCTCTGCTCAGCAGGGAGCCTGCTTCCCCCCCTCCCCCCGCCTCTGCTTGCCTCTCTGCCTACTTGTGATCTCTGTCAAATAAATAAATAAACAATCTTAAAAAAGAAAGAAAGAGAGAGAGAGAGAGAAACCATGAGTGGGGAGGAGGAACAGAGAGAGGGGGATACAGAATCCTAAACACGCTCCATGCTCAGCACGGAACCCAACTCAGGGCTCGATCTCAGGGCCTTGATATCATGACCTGAGCTAAAACCAAGAGTTGGATGCTTACCCTACTGAGCCACCCAGGCACCCCAATTTCCACCTTCTGAAGTGCTGTTTTACTTTATCATGCTTTGCTATTGTTTTCACTGGCTTTTGTGTGTGTTCTGTTTTGACTCTTTCAATCTGTACCAGTGTGTCTTCAAAAACCAGTGTTTTCAGCTAAGCCTCAAACCTGAAAACGTGGGAGCCACTGCCCTAAACCCTAGGACAATGGCCCAAGTTGATCAGGGAGAGGACATTTCAGCAGAGGCCACGTCAAAATTCTACCTATCACTATGGCATCTTTGGGAGTTAAAGGAATAGAGAATTTCCACTTTAACCTAATGAGGAGACTGGTGCCCTCATAACTGAAGACACAAAGTCCTGATAAACAAACAGGTAGATAATCGTAAATAAGGGTACAATGAGCTCCTCTCTTCCTCAATGGAAAGAGGCCCAATAACAAATCTCTCTTTGGGCTTAATAGTATTTAGCAAGGCAGACCAGTTGG